>QLOK01042347.1:0-32711 GCA_003313805.1 Tricholoma flavovirens
TGGCCTGGTAAGCATCATATGGTGTTGCCAGCCAGGTATGGGGCATGTATGTTAGTGACCAGCCAGGTACATGCACATGCCTGCGAATAACGGGCTAGTACTAGGGGCATACCTGCCAATAGCAGGCAGGTAGCATGAATACATGAGCTCACCCATCTTGTTGAAGTAAAATCAGCCTCACAAAAGTCTAATATATGCTGGAACATGACTAGTATAGCCAACTATGCTACTAGTATGGTCAAAAGTTCAAGTTTACATAAGCAAATATTTATTTTTGACCGCTGGTTTGGCTGGGCCCGGCGGGAGTCTGTATCTGCAAGCGCTTCCAGACGTCTGCGGAAAGGCATCCAATCTCTACCGTAACGCTCTTTATACATTCCCAACGGCCATGGATGTTGAAATCATCAAGTCTCATCTGAAAGCTCATCCTGATTTCCCTCGGAAGGTAAAGTGATTATGGGTTGTTGGCTTTATTTAGCCCTTAGCATGTCAGGGTATCGTGTTTTTAGATATTTTCCCCATCCTGAGGAACCCGATCGCTTTTGAAACACTCATCACACACTTCTTACATCACATAACATCGCACACAGCAGCAAGATCGCCATCTGGGAAGATTGATGTCGTTGTCGGTCTTGACGCTCGGGGATTCCTCTTGGGTCCCATAATCGCACTACGATTGGGTGCGGCGTTTGTTCCTGTCAGAAAACGAGGAAAGTTACCGGGAGAATGCGTTATTGCATCCTATGAAAAAGAATACGGCACGGTAAGTGTCCAGAAAGTATAAAGCTCCGGCATAATCATTACTATTACCGACTTAGGACTCGTTTGAGATGCAAGCTGGTGTGATTAAACCAGGCCAAAGCGTGGTTGTGATCGATGACTTGATTGCCACAGGTTCGTCCGTTGATAACATCGTAGCGACACTCTTTCAATTTGGAAACAGGAGGTTCGGCTACAGCAGCGGGAGGCCTCATAGCCCAGCAAGGCGGGAAAACCCTGGAATACCTTTTTATCATCGAATTAATGTTTCTCAAAGGAGGCAGTAAACTCAATGCCCCAATCTACTCCATCGTCCAATCCAACGACTAGCATAGACAATCTAGACCAACAATCTCGTATTCAGCAGCGGATGTTCATTAAGATACAATATTCGATCTGGATCCTTAAGCCTCTCTGGGTCGGGTGCTGTTAATCGTGAATCGTATTCCAACACCATCAAGAGTTGACTACTCCCTAGTCGTTCGACATGGTCCATCATGTCCAAAAGCACCTGACCTTCTTTCTGCGGTAGTAGGACAATTGCGACATCATGTAGATCACCAGCCGCTTCCAGTTCGTCGGCGTTGGCAGTTGGATTTACCACGGCATCATCGTCGCTGATGACAACGACACCTGCGGCTGATGCCGAACGTGCATTGAGGAGTTTCTCTAGGAAGGTGCAGCTTCCCCTGTGTACGACCAGGATGCTGTTGGGGTGTTGAAATTCGAACGGTTCACAACCTCGAGCATTGTTCTGATCTCTGTGAACTGGAACGCCGTCTTTCTGGATGAAGTGGAGAGGTTTATTTTTTAGATCTGAGCTTGGAGACAAATCACCACCGAAATAGGCGGTGTGGCCCGTGACAATCGCATGCATGTCATTCGACGTCTGGAACAAGTTTTGAGTATTGGCTTGGTGCTGAAATACTGCGGATGCAACATCCACATAGAACCGAAGCGAGATGTCGGGGATACGACGATTCTTGTCACCTTCATTACCCAGGCCAGGTTGCAGGAACAACGAAGAGTCGTTGATATAAACCAGGTGTCCCGGCCTGACATTGTAGTGTCCCACTGTCATAGAATCAGCAATTATGCCAGTGACAAGAACATTCCCCCATCGCACATTTCCTGATGTCATAGCCTCTGCCGTCCAAGCGACGAACAATGTGTGTCCGAATACCAGAAGCATTTTGAATAATATATCCATCGGGAAGAAGGCCAAGCTTTGATAGACTTGGGCTAAGGTCTTCCGAAGCTGATTGGCCATTCGGCGACAGGATAAAGTCATAAGACTGAGGATGTGTGTCATATAACGCTGCGGCAATCCAGTAGCTTACTTACAAAAATATCCACTTTTGGTTTTTCACACCAACCATCTGGTGACCACGTATCAACATCGGCTTGCGCAGGAAGTACCCCGACCAATTGTCGCGCGTAATCCACATCATGTCGAGATTGTACACCGAGAACTAACCCAGTGCCCTCTGTATGGTTATCATATGCCCGAATGAATGGTTTATAGGCAGGACATTGATGAGCGTCAATATTGCGCATTTTTCTCCGCGCCGGGGATGTGGGCCTCAGATACTCCTTGCCAAGAGTGAGAATATGACCTTCGGTCGAGAAAACGTAGTTGGAGCCATCGCTATGCAGTGGGTTCTCTTCATCAAAAAGTAAAAACAGGTACTAGAAATGCATCTCAGCGTGTTTTGCTACATAGCATCTCGAGCAACCCGCCTTTAGTGTTTCTGAGAGGGCAAAGGATTCCATTCGATCGTCACGTTTGTTGGTTCTAAGATCCTGGATGCCCGTTAACCCGCAATCCACTTTGGCGCGAGTGGTTATATCAAACAGAACGCGCTCTCCAACATCAAGGTAAAAGGGATCCCTTGTCGCCTGTCACAAAATTAACGGCTGTGAAATAATTGATGCGCTGCAACGTACACGGTACAAATACCACGTCG
The DNA here is from genome assembly GCA_003313805.1 of Tricholoma flavovirens. Lineage (NCBI taxonomy): Eukaryota > Fungi > Basidiomycota > Agaricomycetes > Agaricales > Tricholomataceae > Tricholoma > Tricholoma flavovirens. The sequence goes on from QLOK01042347.1 coordinate 2,727, forward strand.
ACTCGATGAACTCTATATAGAACTAATAAGGTTCAAAGGCATTCGATATTGGGAGCGAAACTTACCAGGTCTCAGGGGGTACTGATGTGAGGTAGCTCGCCGATAATTTGTGTCGTATACTTCTGGCAGCCCCGAATGTTCTCGCCATAGATTATAATCTGTGTGGAGACACCATGACGGGGATACGGACCAGCTTGATTGACACTTACATATCATGTGTAACCGGATAGCACTTTGTACATCGCCAGCCAGTACCTGAAGGCCAGGCCAAAAGGCGGATAAAGAATCAACTGTAAAATAGGCAACATCCCCACTGTTCATGTTCACTGTTCGATACTGTAGTAGTGCATAAGATCAGCAGATCTGGTGCAAGGTAAGATGTACTTACCCAATAGCCATCTGTCGCTCTGGAATATCGCATTATAGCTGTGTAGGCCTCGTCCCACACATCTATAAACTCTATCTCGCCTGTTGATGGATTAGCCTAGGCCCATAAGCTAGACATATGCTACATACCGCTCATTACGTACCACTTTAGTGCATACTCATAGAACGAGTCAATACCTGCTCCAATGCTAGTTATCTCAGGGTGTGTCCAAGCCTAGACGTGCCCAATTAAAAGACAAGATAGAACGACAGGGAGCAACGTACTCCAGTCCATGTATTAATTGTGTTCCCCACCAGTCCGATGTCTGATTTCCGGTTCCATATTCCGAAGAAGGCCTGTAGTTCCACTTGAATATCACACTGATCATGAACACGCGGTACACACCTTATATGCCGCCTTTTCAAAACGGTCGTCACCAGTTAACCGACTTAAAGTTGCGAATTCCAGTATTAAGGAACCGGCGCCAGCAGTGCCTAATCCATGATGAGCTAGAATTGGTTATCTCTATCCCTGAGAGACTAACATGTTTCCCGGGTTTCATCTTTCATCATCCCGTGTCGTAAATTGATCTATAGAAGTAATTAGATGGAGTCGGGCAAGATTCGAACACATACCCTAGCATAAGGAAGCCCGGTAGGCGTTGAAAACGCTGGCAATAACCGTTTTCCGAGGTCATGTGCCATGACCAAAAGCTCTCCCCGATACCATGGTAAATGAAACGGCTGACCCGTCTGGTTTGCAAATATATGTCCCGACAACAGGCCGCCAAGGACTCGTATTGTAGTCTCAAATACTTGGGGTTTAGTATTGACATCGAAAGAAACCCAATTGATAACGTTTCTGACAGCTTTTTCGAATCCCTGCCGATCATCGAGAACGACTAAGGTATCCAATACATCAATTAACGTCAGGGAGAAATTACCCGCAACATCATTGGCGGCAATATTCTTGCTGTGGATCAGTCAGACCATCCATCAAACAGTTATATAATGTAAACTCGCTCACGGATTAACCCAATCTGGCCCTTGCCCAGAACATGAAAGGGGGGTCAACTGTTGGGATAATGGATTGAATTCGCATCAAAAGGAGAGCACGCCAACCTCATCCAATGGAAATGCTATTACAATATCCTGTTAGTACAAGCAGCTAGTTGTGACAGCACTGACCATAAGTCATGTAGTTATCAAAGCCGTGGTACCATAGCTCACGGGTCTTCTCCCTGTCATGAATAAGTACACCGCAATATGAATGAATTGCGACATACCGAGCAGCCCGTTTCCTCTGTGCAGTCCACCCGGCCCCTTTCAGCGGGTTTGAAGCATGGGTACGTTCGATTCCTTTCAGTCCTTGGAGAGCTACAACAAAAGTGGCTAGGAGAATTTCAAGCCAATACCTTCCCCACTTCATATGGGGTGGGGGAAGATGGCGTAGGCGATCCTTGGTTTTGGTTTCGCCGTCGTGGCAAATCCTCGTCCACTTACACATCACGTGAGAGAACGAATTCTTGAACGTTTGAACTTGCCAAAGTCGTGCAAAAAAAGTTTTTCCTATGAGTTCTGTGACTGATGTATCCAGCCGAGTAGGTCGATACATGCTGCAGGGATGGGTCAGTGTCTCCGGTATTCGATACATCGCAATTCTAAACACTCTGAACAATAGGTATTGACCGATCATTCTTGTCCAACTCTTGGGTGCTCTGTACCTATGATGCGCTCACCGAGCGGTAGATCACCTGTCACCGAATTTTGTGTTAACTGTAACGAGAGGCCTGGTGTGGCGCCTTTGTTCGTTCTTATTGCTAGAAGAACAAGTCATTGATTGTGGCATACACAGGAACGCAAGTCAGGCCCGCCACCAGCCTGAGTGTGTCCGATTCGTCCAGTAGATCAACGTCACACGTATCCCGTTCATCGACTCCACCGACTGACGTATCAAGTGCCCTCAGCTCCCCAGTATTTGCACCCCAGATTGAGACCGAGGAGTCACGACGTCGTCGTGAACAATCAGATCGGGCCTCCTCTGAAATTGGCAAACGTCTTCTTCAAGGGTGGGCCATGCTTGGTGACGAATGCCCAAATCCGAGGTGCTATGGGGTCCCTTTGGTTCGGCCTCCCAAGGCCGGAGGTGACAAGGACCACAGAAAGGTTTGTGGTGTGTTCAATAACCGTCCTGCCGTCTTCAACGAGCCTCAAGGAATGTGTAATCTGCGGAACGGTATATATCACTGAGGTAGATTGGGCTGGTCGGGAGCGATTGGTTCCAGCGGACTCGCACACTACCAACACTCCAAATTCGTCTAATCCCCATCAAAGTGACAATGTACATGTACAGGAGGAAATAACTCATGTATGTTAGTGGATGGTGCCTTGCTTCAGCCGTTGATCTCGTTTTTTCCGCTCTTCGCAGGAGGCCAAGACCACTTTATCTTCGCAAGAGACGCCCGCCCCCTCGAATATTGTGAATTTCAACTGTTTGATTCGCTACATTGTGGACTTACTCCGTTAACCAGGCCACTACATACTCGGTGCCTTTACATCTCAGCGGTGGCAGCTTAGTAAGTTTCCGTTGAAATATGGAATCTGTTGGTAATGGTCATCATAGGTCCAGGCTGGATCTACACTCCAGGGTTTAGAGGAGTCCTCAGAGGCTTTGCAATCTACACTACATACATTATCGGCTCGATTAACAACCCTCTCCAGTACTCCAGCTCCTCCAGATACAGTCACCATTGGATTGACTGCTGACGCAATCAAGAAAGTCACCCAGGCGTTGATTCATGTTCGGCAACTACAGTGGAGTGAAAAACAAGCACACCGAATATAATCTGTGCTATAACGTACTAACGGTTCAATATACTATATCGGGCACGCTTGCGCTGCGATTGTCTCGTTGGTAAAAAAGTCGTGGACTTTATTCGTATCGCCGAATTCGATGATGCTGAGGATCTGGTCGCCTTCAATGAAAGTGATTGTAAAGATATATTCCATTAGAAACGGCAATCCATGCTTGAATTTTCCGTTCGCCTTGGTCTGGGGGTTATGTTAGTCAACGTAGAACGGCCCTGTACCAAAGGGATCATGATGATGTTGCCGACATAGAACATGACTGTATCTCTGTTTTCTACAATATCAGCGGTTGCAGGTAACGGAATCTGCACAATAAATCAGACGATGTCTTGTAGTACTCAGACTCGGAGATGACAGAGCTTACATTATAATAGGACACGGGAGAAGACATGAGTCACCCGATCCCCACAGGTCCCAACTTGAAACCCAGTGTTACAGGCCTCTCCACGCTCATGAAATTGGGGGACATGGCGGAGGCCATACCAGTAAAGTTAAGGGTGTTCAGCAACCCAATCCAGTGCAAAGCGAGACTGAGATGAGCAGAGACCATTGTAGCGACGTGTCACGTAGTACTATCAATCCAATGAAGATGGCTCGATTTTATGCCATGTCAGTGGACGGGACCTGACCAATACCACGATTGCCAGTGCGCGCCCTTGTACTTGCCAACAGGTGGATTCTAAGAACAATTGATAAAGATTTGCCTCAAATGGGCAACGACACCCACGGTCCAGGCCCCAGCTGCCATAGTAAGCTGTCATAGTAAGTTTAGATGATAATCAACCCCTAGGGCAACAAAAGACAGTTGCACCCCCTAAAATTAAAAACACCAACCTACCCTTCACCATTTGATAGGGTTCACAGTAAACATTTTTGGGCCATTTTTGGGTCATTTTCACATGTTTGGCAGAAGAATGATCAAAATGATCTGAAAAGTTGATGTGAAAAATGCAAGAAAAATGCAATTTTACAATATTTTTGCCTCACAAATCCTCCCTTGCCAGAGGTGTCAACTTTGAGCTCCCCTAATATGTATTAGTCAATGCGCATTTCAATTCCGAAGCAGAACTGTAGCTTCCTCGTAGATTCCGACTCGCCGAGGCAATTTACAAGAAAATTTGAAACTCTTGACCCTTGTTAGTACAGGATGTGATCAAGCGCCAAGTTTTTCAGTTCTCGGCGAGCAGACAAAAGACAAGGCACAATCAAGCGAACATGGACGAGATTAGGCCGCCCTTTAATCCACTTTAGTCCACTTGTACGTCGTCCGACTTTTAGCCTAGGCCAATGGCAATATGAGCATTTCCTAAAGGTCAATTTCTCCTCCGAATACTCGGACGATTCACAAATCAATTATCATCGTTCGTTTGAAGGCTTTCACAGACAGCCACCTGAGGTCGAGGTAGGCTGTCAGATTCAAACTCCTGAATTCAATTGAACGAGAGCCCAAGATCTTGGAACACGAAATTTGGACCTGTTACTGTGATACACCCCAGCTGCTCCACTACATCATTCCCAGAGGTTTAAATGTGATTTTCAAAGATGAAGATGGGAACGAGATAACCAGGTAAGAACTGTGCGCCCGCGCAATAGGACCCAATCATCATTCGCGCCTGAATTCACAGGGTGGGCGAATTTAGCGAGTCGATCCTCAGACCTCGGCACGTAATACCAACCATAATACAGGACGAGCACGGCAATGAGCTCTATCGGTAAATCGAGTGAAAATCCGTAATCCATTCTGACTTATGCTTTCTGTTCCGGCACGGGTAATTTCGGGACATTGTCGAGTAGAACAAGCCGTACCTATAATTTCAAGAGTGGAATGCGTGAGGGCCCCCAGCACACAAACTCGTCTGAGGTAATACCAGTATGTGCGCCAAGTTCATAATCTCATATCGACGCATGGCGGCGCAAGATTCCAGGCTTTCAGATACCACATCGATGGGCCGTGACGCAGGCCAATTACCATACCAAGAGGATCGGTATTCCATAGAATCAGTTCAGCATGGATGCTAAATCCAAGAAGTTTTCCACTCCGAGGAGGTCCAGATTACGCCTGTGTGCCAAGCGACGCTACAAATGTCATTCTGGTCAATGACCAAGGACTTTTGATACCTTTATAAGTGTGCTTGCATTCAGTGTTGGCATGAACGTTTAGGGGAATGTAGAAGAGCAAGCAGCAAACTACCAGCATCCAGGTCTATGCAAGAGCATCGGTAGAGCGAATGATATACAGGTTGTGGCGGCTATCTGTTGGCAAGTCATCGACAAGGTTGTACATATATTAAAAAAACTTGCCTCTTAAGCAAAAGAAGAAATCATCGTTTGGTAATTCTCCGCCCGCCGCCATGCCGGCGCCGTTTACTACCTCGTTCCCCTTGGCCACCTTGTGCGAGGTTGACCTCCTGTTGACTAAGTTTCAGAAGCCCCCCACTAAATTTTCCCACTCCCATTTTCAGGCCTCTATCTCTCTTTGTATTGATAGGCCCCGCCGAAGATTTGAATAGCTTTTTAATTGTAGGATGATAATTCCCCAGATTTTTAGCCTTTGTCGCAGTCGGAATCAACGGATGCCTAATACGCGAATGTAAATATAATGCTGACCTCTTCAAGTTCATGCTCTACTCTTGTCTTTTGTTTCTCAATGAGCCCAGCACGCACACGCTTAGCTGCCTTGTTTCTCTCTTTTTCAGTCACAAATTTTTGACCATTTCCGAGCCTTGCGCCACCTGACAATTCCAAAACGCGTCCAGCCAGAGCTTTCCGGCGCTGTGCAGCGGAAAGATTGAGCTCTGTGTTCGGGGAACCAGATAGTAACTTTGCATGGACTAGGCGATGAAGGAGTGCATCGTTCCGAGCGTTAGAACTAATTGCTATCGTTCAGTCATGGATTTGATAAATGTTATGATCTACACATATACCGTTCGTCATCAACATCCGTTTCTGCCGTTTCCTCTGAATTTGAAGGCCCAGGTATGTCCCGCCGAAGCTTTGAGATTTTAGATGACTATTGTAATCGGTTACCTATCCGTAGCATTACTTCGGAGTGTGCTCACCATAAACGCTTTCATGATGGTTTTCGATGGGAGATCAACAATCTTGGAGTTTCTCGGGAAATCAGTAAAAACCACAACTTTCGTGCGAGAGGGTGAGCTGCTTTCGGCTCTGGAATCATCATCGAAGTCTACATGCGATCAGCAGCGTTCAATAAATGTACGGAAGGCTAACATACGGCGTCCGATTCCCGGTTGAATGTCAAAATATCTGTCCCCGTTAGCAGCGGGATGCTCGATGATTCCTCCCCATTCTTCTTCGTCGTCGTCGTCAATGCTTTTGTTTTCATCTATGGAAAGCTCAGAGATAACTTCGGGGTTTCGTTTGCGTTTTCTGGGCGTGAAAGATTGCTCAGGCAACGAGAAAGAACTCAAAAACTTTTCGCCACGAGCTTGGATAATTTTGAGCAATTCGTCTTCTTTCGAGGTTGTGCCTGTCATGACTTTCAAGTTCAAGTTGGAAATGTGACAGTCACAACTTAAAAATAATCAGGCTCTTGAACCGGTACTATGGCCCATGCACAGGATCTGGACCACTCAGCGACGGAAATCCCTGAGGACGAGCAATGGCGCCTTGTAAACGAATCCGGTATCCTAAGCAAAGTTTCTGGTATATCCAAACACGTTCCTAATGACGAGGACGAGGCTATAACTCTTGCCGAAGAAATATTTGGCGCAGTTCTCTTGATTATTCCCTTCTCCTTTTTATTACTGATGATGGAGATGTTTGTGTTTTTGTCTTCCAGAGAATCAACGTTGACCAAGCTTTTGGCAGGGCAGACTAATCCATTACCAATACGGAAAACGGCCATCTTTCCAAGCTCTGGCGGACAGGATGGTTTCAGGCGTCCCTAGTACGTACCCTGAGCCTTCTACGTTTCGACATAATTACCTTCTGTCAAGTTCTTTCCATTTTTATATTCTACAGTAAGCCCCACTGTTTATGAATCTGGATAAATAATAATTCTACTCTCAGCCACGCGGTATAAAACTCACAGGAGAATGCAAATGTTCCTATTTGCATTATCAACCATCGTTGGTAGTAGAATGATATACCTTCTGAACATCGGGTCGTGGTTAGTGAATATGCGTCAGGTAATGGATGCTCATGTGGAGCCTCCCAAGCACTAAAACTATGAACATAGGCCCCTCCTTTGGCAACAACATGGATTTATACTGTTGTTCAACTTAATCTTGGCCCCGCAGCCCTTAGCTTAGTAACTGTCGGTTGCTACGTTTGGTGGAGCGGACTTCACATAGTATTGTAGAACATTCACAGCTTGTACAGGAGCCTGTAGGGATGATATTGCCCCCTTTGCATATCCAATGATTTGATTTATTCATACCCTACAAAAGAAATAAGAAGTAAAAATGTCGCCTTGTAAAGGCGTTAGACAAACTCGGGCCGCATTGTCATACACAGCCAAAAATGAGACATTTGAAAATGCCCTCTGGCTACGCGAACGTACATGATTCAAGGAGTTCGTGTTGAATTGATGTATGCTCGATGATACGCCACTGCGGGGAGTAATCTTGAACCGGCAGGGCACCTTTTACGAGCGAATATAAAGGACAGCATAAGAACAAGCATGAGACAGAAATTCGACGGAGTGTGTATGTAGATGCAAGGCACGGTGCGACCACATCGTGCTTCAAGTATTCTCGATCCTACGACCGACGAATGGGTAATTCCTGTGAGAGTTAGTACAAACAAATCCGATACAATGCAAACAAGAATACACCAGAGGACTATTCGCTACACCCCATCGCCTTCATCCAATTCGCTTGCTAACAACTCTACCTTCCTCTGCCAGTGAAAGCACACATGAATGTCAAGAAAACACCTAAGCGGCACCAAACTCACACGATACGTTGTCGTTCTCCCCTCCAAGACACTTCTGAGAACTCTAAATTGCCATTTTAACCGTCGACTCAAGTTTTGAATGACCACCCTGAATTTGTCCAAGTTTTCAACGAAAGCTTTGTAGACGCGATCATCACGGGCGAAATAATAAGACTGAGCATGGTTTGACCGTGAGTAATTCAGCATCCACTAGTAGACAGATAAAATACGTGCGGGTATTGGGTCGCCGTGTATCGATTCCAATGCGCTTGACCAAGCACCTAGCATCAACAAATCCCTGTGAAGAAACCATAAATGCATTACAATCATGTTTGAAATGAGAGAAGACAACAAACGCGGTTGCATTGGCAACACTATTTCGAGACTTTAATCAATTATATTTCCAACAGGGCAGCACTTTCAACATACTAATCTTCAAGTGCGGCGATAAGATGGGCCTTCCCCAACTCTTTGGTGGCAAATTTACGAACAGCAGATTCGGCTGTATTGACAGGTTGACCAGCTGTACCAGCACTCAAAGCTCTTTTAACAGTCGAAGCTTGCGCCAAGACCCACTTGTCACCTTCACTCATGATAAGTGTCTGAAGGAATGAAGCGGTAAGATCACTTTGTGATTTCGCCAGCCCAAAGTCGATTGCAAGCTTGAGGTTAGTCCCTGGTTATAGAGGCGTTCGAAATTCGAAAAAAGGCAATATTAACAAGAACATACTAAGAGCCTTCAGAATCACTTTCGTACGTGGTTTTGGGATATCGTCGTCATCAAGATGGTTAATCCAACGCGAAAAGGCACCCAACAAAATGATGGCCACATCCCTGTGCGACTGGCCGATTCGCATTGCATGCAGAAGAGGGGTGGAATCACCCGTCTTCCGTAGGAGGAGCTGACATAGCGATTAAATAAGATAAGACTAAGCTCGGTTTCACTTACAGGGAACGATCGGTCACGAATCTCCATGAGATATACAACGTCTTTGCGTTCAATTGCACGGAGTACTTCAAATGGCTGGGAACGGGCACGATGGTCGAGATAAATGGGGCAGACAACTAGAAGACCCACCTGCGGCTCAGCCCATGACGTCGTTCTAACATCTTTGGTTGGGGATTTGATAGATTTAGTAGTCGGTGACGACACCACAGAGGACACGCTCGCTCTTCGAGTTCGCTGCGGTAGGTCATCATCCAGAGCATCGCATTCGGCAGGTGGTGGGGTAGGAGTGCGACGCAGCTGCCTAAGAACGGCTTTGGGAGCTAAATCTGTGGCTTCACGTTCCATAAACCCTTGATGGTGTGGGTGATCAGTCAAGATAACTATGGAAGGGATAGACATACCATTGGAGGGAAGACGTTCAGGAAGGCAAGGCTCTGAGACAACCCTCCGTCTTGGAGTTGGAACACATAGTCCTTGGCTCCTGTCAAGCAAGCTTCCGAGTGCATGTACGATTGGGGAATTATTAAGAAACATTTGAAATAACGATGAAGATTCAATTCGGACAGGCTTTATGAATACATGGAAGAGTATTGTTCAATTGTTATGGCAAAGCAGTGGCGTTATAGAATGTTCTTGAAGCTGCTGTTGAACGTATATGTTCAGTGGTACATACCACTTAGTATTAGTAATTATTGGCAATTTCAGTTACCAAACTTGAAGTCACATGTTTATTGTTTCTCATCTCATCCATGTTAAAAATATGGAAAAGGACTTGGAAAGCCTCTGACGACCCCCGTCGTGTGCGAAACAATGACCAGGAAGGCATTTTGGGTGGACCCAGCAACAGCGCTTCTTCTGCCGTTCCCGGTGCTGCTACCCCTCCCTCTGATGCCATTCTGGGCTCTGTTTCGCCTTCTGGGGACTCCAGAGTCAAGCGTACCCGGACAAGCAAAGACATGGAAGATCTTGTTGACGATCAGCCTCACAAGAAGCCTAGACGAGGTCGGCAGCCCGTGTCTGGTTCGCTTGGAAACTACCTTCCGGAAATCAATGACGTCGAGAAGATCGAATCCTCAATTCCTCGTTCTATCTTTGTGTTTGGAGAGCAAGTGATGGAACAGGCAAAGCGAGAAAACAGTGAACTGTGCACTTTCTTGCTATGCCTCCTAACTTACATTAATCTTTAGCTATTGCTGTCCTTCCACCGCTAAGAAGTGCGTGTCTGAATATTTCCAATGTTTGCAAATTGAGCTATTTCCCTTCCAGCTGCGTTCAATCTCCTGGTTCAGTTTCTCACATGGGCGGTAGAGAATGAACGATGTCGCCCAAGTCAGGTGTTTACTCGTCATCGAACGGCGTTGTTGGTGCTAGAGTTCGCGTATTGTATTATTTTCCTGCGCTGTGTTTAACATATATTCAGCGACGAGTCGTTGGTGGGCAAGTACTCAACTAGACTTGAAGTGGAGATGCCCCAATTTGTCATTGGAAAGTACGGCGAAAGTCACCAGCATGACGCGGACCCTTGGCCAACTCTGCTACAACAAGATGTTGTGATAGTGCCTTCAGCCGTAAGCAATGCACTTGTGTTCATACGGATTCTTATATCCTCAAACCAGGTCTTGCTTAATGCTCTCCTCAAAGGAACGCTTGCCATCACCCAAATTCATGTTCTGATTATCGGTAATGCACAGAATATCCAGGATCAAGACTCGCATGCCTCTATTCCGCTTGTTCAAGTTATGAATGACTTTTATCGCATTACAGACCCTCTTTCTCGTCCCCGTATTTTTGCCCTTGCTACACCTCCTGCAGATCATGGTTTTCCTTTTGACTCTGCGATGCTTAAACTGGAGCAGACTCTGGATTCCAAGGTTGTCGGAGTATCCGCGGAGAAAAGAGAAGAAATTCTCGCTCTTCCAGATTGCCCAAATGAAGTTGTCGTCCTTTACGATACTCCAGCCCTGCCCGCTGTAACCAAGTTGTTCAAGCAGTTGCAACAGTTGGACCCATCTGAGTCCATGTTTCGAAAACATTTTCGAGCATCCCGGCAAGTACTAGGGGAAGTGGGTCCTTGCGCCTCTGACCTCATCTGGCGACGTGCGCTTAAGGAAATGGAGTTGACCGTTTCCCCATGGTATGATGCTGATGAAGATGAAGATGGGGAGTCCCCTTCAACTGCGAAGAAACAGCGACAGATGCTGGAGATTGTAAAAAATTGGCCTTTCACAATGCCAAATTTAGACCCTAGTTCACAGGGGTTTAATGTCACTCACAAGTTTCTGGAGTTGGTGAAGGTTCTCAAATCTTGTGAGCCATACGGTAAAGGATTCCGTGGTATCGTTTTTGGTATGCAGCGGCTTTCTAGGCTGATCGTGCTTTATTTATGTTCTGGTCAGTCCGGCGAAGCGTTGTTGCCTTTGTCATCGTAGAACTGCTTCGTACCCTGGATGAACAAGCTGGTTTTCTTCGTCCTTACGCGCTGGTTGGGCATGGTCCAAACTCAGCTCCGAACCATCTGGTCAGATCCAATTTCCTGGGTGAATCTATCCTTTAGTAACAGACGTCCATCTTTACCAGGAGGTCTTTCGTAGCTTTGCGACAGGGGGGTACAATCTTCTCATAGCAACCAACTCGGTTGAAGATCTTGAAGTCCCAAAGGCAAGTACTGTTGTACGGTATGCGGCGTAGGCTTTTCCTCCTTTCTGCTGCTCTGCTTATCTTTGGTAATGAGGTTCAACATCATTGAAAGCCCGGTGTCGCAGGCGTACGTCCGTGCATGTACTCGTGGACGTGAGAGCCATCTGGTACATATGGCAGAGAGGGGTAACGACACTCATCGCCGGATCCTTTCTCAGACTACGCACTTGGACGTCAATATGCTACGATGGACAGAATCAATTTGTAATGCGCCGCACAGTTCTGTTCCCCCCTGTACGTTGCAGGAATGTGCAACTCCATACCACTCAGATGTTGATGAAGAGGACGACGACAACACACGCGAATTTCTCAAAGATCCCACTACCAACAGTCGTATCTATCTGGAGGATGCCACGGATGTTGTGTACCGATTCGCATCAAATCTTCCACGCAACGGAGAGGGTATCGATAGCGAACAGGCTTTGTTTGAATTTGACGACGAGCAGAAAGAATTTGACATGCCTCGCACATACATTTGCACTGTTCTTCTTCCCGACACACCTGTGCATAGGACTTCAGGCCTTCCCTCTACGTCAAAGGCACTTTCGCGACGTACGGCATGCTATAAGGTGTGCGAAGGGCTTGCGAAAATGGGACTGCTTGACTACCGTCTTTTCCCTTTGCCCTCAAAAAATATGGAAGCCAAGAATGAGCCTGCTGGCTTGCTGAGTGACAGAGCCGGGACACGCAGTTACCTTAGGAAGCACCCCGAATTCTGGATCAACGCTGGCTGGATGCCTACCCCGTTACTTTATCCGATTATCATTTCTGATTATGCGGAGGAGGCAATGCAGCCTCATTCACCGTTACTGATACTCACCCGACAGCCCCTCCCCGATTTGACAAGTGTCAAGCTCTTTTTTACAGGTGTCTCAGCCACAATCGCTTTGAAACGGGGAGCGCCATTTCAGTTGGATGACGCCCGTCTAACCGATCTGTATCGGTACACCGTTAGGCTGGTCCGGATAATAACCAATAAGCCATATGTCTGTTCCATGGCTGATATGGTGTATTTCTTTGCACCCCTGACCGTGAGGTGGACTTCTCTGAAGAACAACGGCACCGTTCTCCCCGGTGTTGTTGATTATATCCCATGGGATCTTGTTTCTTTAGCTGGTGATAAATTCGCCGTTCCTCTAAAGGACGGTACACTTGCAGACAGGGAACAGGACATTAAAGGTGCTGTGGTCCAGGATAGATGGGTGGAATTTACCCGGCGTTATGATGCTGTTAGGATGAGGCCTGATCTGACTCCCCTGAGCAAGCCGTCGGATAGTCCTGTGCGTGAATTCGATGGGATGCATACGTCGTTCTAACCATCCCTACGCAGCGTGAAGCTGAATATGTCAGTTTGCTTGGCTTTTGTCAAGCACGACGTACAAACTTTGAAGGCTTGCATGACTACGGACAGCCGATCATCGAAGTCTCGAAGGTCCCAAACATGCTGAATAGGTTGAACCCGACTTCTCGAGAATTGACATCATCTACGAAGATACCCGCTAAATGTATGTACAATGACAACGTTCGCTTGGCAGTAATTAATCTCAGCAGACTTAATACCGGAGCTCTGCGCCAAGTTTACAATACCTGCAGCGTCGGTGTCATTGATACTTAACAATATACACTCTGATAGCATTTCTGCAGCACATATCGCTCTGCACTCCTTCTGCCTTCAATTATGCGGAGAATTGACGACTTTCTATTGGTGAAGGAGCTGAATGCACAACTTTTTCGTCACAGCGTATCCGAAGATCTCCTTCGCATTGCCACATGTGCTCCATCTGCAGGTTATGATTATGATTATGAGCGTCTAGAAATGCTCGGTGTGTTGCAATTTTGACGCTTCGATGTCAATCTGACAACATTCATAATGTTCACTAGGCGATGCTTTCTTGAAATATCTGTCCACCGTCTATGTGTTCGTCACTTACCCATCTCATAGCGAGGGTTCCTTGCATACGACAAGACTTCGAATAATAAGCAACAAAACGTTGTTCCAAAATGCCAGTCGTGTAGGTTTGCCATCGTATATTCAAGCAAAACCATTTGCACCGAGGCAGTGGCACCCTCCAAATTTCGAGCTTAACCGACCAAGCCGAACACCAGATAACAGTACTCATGGTCCGATTGCTAGGGTTAATGTTAAGGTCTCACAGGACATGGACGCCAGCAGGCAGCCCTCTGTGGACCCAGCCCCGGAGTATTCACTCTCACGGACCGGGAGCCCAGCAGGACCTATGCCATCCCAAAAGCCCAAGAAAAAGTACGAGACCCAACAAGCGGAAGACACCCAATGGCTAGGAGATAAGGTGACATACTCTGGTTCAATTTGGGACTTTCCAGTCTTAAGTATTTCTTTTGTACGTAGGCTATTGCTGATGTTGCAGAAGCCATCATTGGAGCTGCATATGTTACAGGAGGACGCGACACTGCACTCAAGATCACGAAGGCCCTCGGAATCCCGGTTCTCAACGTTGATCGGTGGTCCGACTTCGGACGCAAGGTTTTGGCACCACCACCTAAATATACAGCAAAGTTGAGGCCTGAATCCGTCGCGGCGATTGAGTCAATTATTGGGCACAAGGTCACCTGCCCACATCTGCTTGCGCAGGCGCTGGTACGGTTTTGAATGATCTTGTGAATGGAAACCGCCGACGAAGTGAATTCAGACGCATTCTTCTACACAAGAATATCAATTAACTTCATACGAACGACTCGAGTTTATCGGAGACGCGATTCTTGATTTCAGTACGCGCTTTTATCATCTCCTGCGGAAATTTGACAGGCATACTCGAGCAGTGGTGATGAGATATATCTTTGACCGTGACCATCAACTTTCACCTGGTGGTTTGACTCTGCTCAAGGTAAAATATGACATCCCGGGTCTCTACAAAGCTAAGATGAATTCAGAGTGCTATGGTTTCGAACTCTGTACTGGCTGCGATTTGCGTATGGTCAGGATTATACAAGCACCTGCTTTACGAATCATATATTCTGGCAAACAGTATACAAGACTACGTATCAAAGCTTGTGGCCAAGCAGGCTAGCGAATACGAAGCGGCTGGGCGAGAATGTCGGGCTCCAGGACAATATTGGTTAGATATGGAGCCACCAAAGGTGTGTTGGTCTTCCCAACCTAGCAAAGTCCCTCATCACTTCGTGCTATATAGGCACTCTCAGATGTGGTTGAATCAATCATAGGAGCAATCTATATTTCCGACAACTTTATGCCGTTTGGCGCAGAAGCCATCTTCGACAACATCCTGAAACCATTCTACGATCGACATATTACGCTCAAGACGCTTTCTCATCATCCGACAAAATTGTTATTTGAACTGTTTCAAGCGCGAGGATGTGTGCAGTTCAGCATTCAGAAGGAAAGACTCGATCATGCTACATATTGTCACGGTAAGATTCCCATACCTATAACAGGTCAGGGCAATAATAACAGTGATCGCGTCTAGTTCTTGTGCACGACGTCGTCCTTGCAAGCGGGGAAGACATCGTACCGGCTGCAGCAGCAAGACGCGCGTCACTATTTGCTTTGGATGCTCTTGAAGGAGATGCTGCCTTCCTGACTAGGACTTGCAATTGTCGGACGGTTGCGCAGACAAAGAAAAAACGGAAGCAAAAGGCCCTCGAGAATATGCTGCTGGATTTTGAAGAGGAGGAGGAAAAAGATATATTAGCCGTTGAGAAGGCACTAACCAGAGTCGGAAACACGAGTAGTGGACGTGCTTCTGAGGAAGTCGAGCTTGAAGAGGGTATGATACTTGAGTAGATATGAAGAGCACTCCGAGACATAGAAACTAATGGCATTTTTGTAATAGAATGAACTAAGGGTTTGATCCAACTATTATGCACCACCACCCTTGGTTCTTGGAAGAAATGTATCAGGATCCAGATTCCTGGCAGACAGTAATTGCCTTACAACTGATGCCTAGCAGCGAAGAATGGGATAGAAAACCCACTAGCCATGTAAAGGAAAAGTTTGAATCCGAAAAGGGCTTTAGTACGTTCGCCAGGAAACTGGAAAGGCAAATGCTACATCGGAGGATTAGCAACTCAATATTATAAGTGGACCTAACGCACATGGTAGTGGCCGTGGTCAGAACGAACTGGCGCAGTTGTATGGAGTGACCGTGCACGAATTGCCTGGTGGCGAACTGCAGAACGAGCAAGAACGGAGAACGACATGAGAGTTACGGGGGAAGACGGTATGATTAGTCAGCGAACGATGAATATTGAACGTTGAACGCCCTGCAACTTGAAAAATGCAAGCGACCCCTCTGAACTCTTTATAACACGTCCTTCCCTCGAAGACAATGGAGGACACAATGGCGAGGCACCTGTAAGCAATACATGTTCGCTGGATGTCTGTTTAATCACCATATCGCCCGTCCAATCACCTGATCGATACTAAAGCCTGAGACTATCTATGGGATCAGCTTGCGATAGCATCTTGTCAGCTTACCGCGAACTTCATAATGGCCCAGCCTGCCGTCGTTAATATTACAGCGCTCAACAAGTCGATTACGGTCCCTACGGGCCTTTTCATCAACAATGAATTCGTGCAATCTGCAGATTCAACCGATGTCATTCAGTATGTCCTGGCCTTCTATCAATCCATCATCAGATAAGCAATCTTGGAAATCCCTAGCGCTGTGAATCCCTCCACAGAAGAAGTTATCTGCTCAGTTGTTGCTGGTGTGTTCATCATAGCGCCACCTCAGCTTCCGTCTCATATCATACACCCAGCTTCCCCGAAGGACATTGATTTGGCGGTCGCGGCTGCTCGCAATGCGTTTAAGGCTACCTGGGGGAAAAATGTCACTGGATTCCAACGATCCAAATTGATCAACAAACTCGCCGATCTCATCGAGAGGGATGCTCAAGAGCTCGCGGAGCTCGAGTCGCTCAATAACGGAAAGCCAGTCAGGATCGCAAGGTATGTGTCGTCCGATCGGGATCTCTCTTCATCGTGTTTAATGGAAGGCGGGAAAAGGGACTTCGACATTGGGGATAGCGTTCAATGTCTTCGGTACTACGCTGGTTGGGCGGATAAGATAACTGGTCAGGTAGGCCTCCTCTTGACTGAATAGACCTTCCTATTTGTGGTCGTTCCGTTGTGTTTTAGTTCAGTTCACTAACGCCAGCGACCTAGACCATTGAAATCGACAATAGCGCGAAACTTGCCTTCTCTCGTCATGACCCTATCGGGGTCTGTGCTCAGATGTATGTGTTAGTGTTGATGTAGTCAGAGCCGTATTGACGTTCTAATAAGCATTCCCTGGAACTATCCAATCATGATGTGGTAAGTTACTCCAACTCTCCTGTCCGTTGGTGTCAGGACCTCTTCTAGGGCCTGGAAGGTATCGCCCGCCTTAGCGGTAGGTTGTACCGTCGTGATGAAGCCGTCCGAATTATGTCCCCTTACTGCTCTCGTATGTTTTCTTTGCGATGCTCGATGCTCGAGTTGACTAATCAGACGTGTCTGTTCAGAAACTTTCCGAGCTGGTTAAGGAGGCAGGGTAAGGAAAACGATTTGCTGACATTTATTGTCCATTCACCTTCGTATAGATTTCCCCCTGGTGTAGTTAACACCGTACCTTCCCTTGGCCCTGTTGGTGGCGCTGCGTTGGCTGCACACCTAGACGTCGACAAGGTCGCTTTCACGGGTTCTACAATCACTGGCCGCAAGATTATGGAAGCTGCTGCCAAGAGCAATCTAAAGAAGGTCATTTTTCATTTTCATCATCTTTCGACAACCAATGCGCATCCTCTCATAGGTCTCTTTGGAGTTGGGGGGGAAGTCTCCCCATCTCGTGTTCGAATCTGCTGACTTGGAGCAAGGTCAGTATTGGTTTTCTGCCATTGGCTTTGTTTTTCTTTTGTAAATAGTCGTGAGCTTTCTTGTGACTTGACAATATTCCGGAGTCCCAAGTTATCTCACGATGGTCTTGATGTGGAGGAGCCAGGTAATGGGCAAGTGCCCATTTCCAGCCTGTGGGTCCTGCGCTCAAAAGCACCCCCATTTTCGCTGTCTAGCATGTGGAGCTTTATCCCACATGGCTGAAGAGAACGGAAGGAACAAGACGCCGTTTTAGGAACTCCCAAACGCTCGGATGATAATGGCAACGCGGAGTTTTCTTTTTTTCTTTTTTTCTTTTTTCTTCCCTTGCCCTGAACTTTCGGTACACTCTACAATGATCGGTCTATTCAATAAATCTTCCAGCTGCGAATTGGGCTGCCCTTGGAATATGCTACAACACTGGGCAAGACTGTACAGCAGGGTCGAGGCTCTACGTCCAGGATACCATATATGATAAATTCGTCGAGTTGTTGGTCTCCAAAGTAAAGGCACAAGTGATTGGAGATGGTTTAGACGATAATAGTGCCGGCGGCCCCCTGGTATGATTTTAACCTTATATCTGTGGTCTCTTATGGATGGCCCAGGTCTCTAAAACTCAATATGACCGTGTTTGGGGCTACATCGAGGCGGGAAAACAGGAAGGAGCAAAGGCCGTCTTGGGCGGCGTTAAGAGATCCGGGAAGGGATTCTATGCTGATCCTACCAGTCAGTCCTTGTGCTTCTTGATCGCAGCTAACGCGTAAAATAACTTATCTTCTCCTGCAGTTTTTACAGACATTAGACCCGACATGAAAATCGTGAGTATTGATGATACGATTGTCTTCTTTGTTGACCCCTTGGGGCTTTCCCAAAACAGGTTAAGGAAGAAGTCAGTGTTTCACATCGAACGCTTGCGAGACGCTCAAGGACCCGCAACGGGTACTGTTGCAGATCTTCGGTCCGGTTCTTGCTGTAGGCAAATTCAAGACTGAAGCTGAAGCAATCTCTTTGGCAAATGATACTTCATACGGGTTGGGCGCGGGCCTTCATTCCAGTGCGTTCGTTTACTGCGCATTCCACAACGACGGAGATATCTGATTTTCTCCCTTACAGGCGATGCCAACCAGTGCATGCGTGTCTCGTCTGCCCTCGAGGCGGGAACGGTAAGAGACTATCTACCCCTATTTTTCGCGTGCCTCTTGCACAATACTCGTGTTCGCTTTATCTGCACATTGTTGACATCGCCGTTTTGATAGGTCTGGGTTAACCAGTACAACATCTTGAATAATAATGTTCCATTTGGAGGCAAGAAACAATCTGGAATAGGTCAGTCTGCTCTCGCACTAACGCCCTTGACCTGATAAGTCTGACTCGACTCAATCCGTTGCACCTTTGAAGGCCGTGAACTTGGAAGCTACGCGTTGGATGAATATACCTCTGTCAAAGCAGTCCACTGGAATTTTGGCGAACAACTTGACTGGCCGTTGTGAGGTAGCGATAGCTCTTTATTTGCGTGCAGACTCGTGGCCTTTTTTTTGTACAATTACGTCATATAAACGTGTCCTTCAGAGCCGTGTGTCTTGATCATGATCAAAACGTCAAGCCCTTATTAAATATTAACGTAATTTCAGGTTTCGACGGTGCCTGTGAGCCAAGCAGGAGCGCGTTTTCTACTCATGCCTTGAACATTGTACCTCCATTTCCCATCCTGCGAAGAACTCCGCATGCGAACTCGCATCTGGAAAGTGAACTGTCATTAAAGCGCTCATTCGTCGTCGCCTGTAGTAAATATGTCGAAAGTAATATCTGAGAAAGAATACACTACTAGAATACTGTGTAAAGGAAGAATCTCATATGCGAAAGCCAAACTCATTCTCAAAGTCAGGTACCGCCATTATACCATTCGCCTTGGTCGTCCTCGTCATAATCACCGTCTGGGAAGTGCGTCCCGCCTTGGAACGCTGGGTTTCTTATTCTGGAGAATGTCATATCAAAGATAGCCTAAGAGGGGGGTTGAGAAGGAATACTTACACGACTGCGGCGCGCATTTCTTGAACGCCGTACCCTGGATTATGGGCCGCGGCATACCCACTAGCAGCGTTGCTTGGGATAGAAGGAGCATGAACATGACTTTGAAACTGAGAAGGCCACGGCTCTCCAGTATGAGGATGAGAGCCTCCCTCGTGAGGAAATGAGGCCGCTGATATGTTGTCCACACCGTGGGTACGGTATCCCTGTGCGTAATGCGGGTGGTGTGATGCTGGGTACAAGGTATTGGGATCGACGTGAGGAAAATACGCTTGATCCTGGGGCCACAAAGGTAGCGAAGCGCCTGCGGGGAGGGTTGCCGAGCTTGCCACATTATCACCAGGCCGTGGCATTCGGCCGGGGCTCTGAACCGGCGTTGTCACATCTGAAGGGCCTGTCAAATAAACCGCATGGTCTTCAGGAGCGGGCTCCTGATCCTGAGGACGCGACGACCGATTCTCTTCCTCAGTGACAGAGATGAATTCGCACTCCTGCGACATCCCGCCGTCACAGCATCGTTGACATATGCCTTGGCCACCCAGCGGGATACACTAATCGACTGAAGTATTCGAACGCGTTAATCTACATTGACAGAAGTACTTACCTTCACTTTCCGGCCACGGCATCGAACACAGGCCATGGGTGTTCTTCTCTGCCGGGATGATTGAGGAGATGTTTCACGTTGCGATTGGTTTGAACTGGCCATGGATCGAGTGTATGAATTTGTTGACTCCCTTTGGGATAGCGCCATGGTTTTTATACGTCGATTGGTAGGGACACGGGGCAAATCCCCCTACAGGTTGTTAGAAGAAATCAACCATTCAGGGAAGGAAAATAACGAAGAGCGTGACCAAAGAAATTGAGGTCCGACATGCGCGAGGTTGCAGTACAAACGTGAGGCGAAACTGAGGCAGAGAAATATTTCAGGGTAAAATCACAGCGCTTGTATGCCCATCAGGAAAAAAGGATACGCCATGCTCTCCACATGACGCTGACATATTGAGAGTGGTTGAAGCACCAAAACCAGAAACGTATGGACCCCTCTTCGCTGCGAGGTATCGTTGTCTTCGAACGCAACAAACATAGATAAATCGTTATCGGATCGTAAAATGAGCCGCCTTGTGTTGTGGAGTGACCAGTACCTCCTGTAGATTCAATTTATCATACGGCTGGAATGACATCGGGGCTGTTCTGTCGGAGGCGTGACGACTCTAAATGAAATGAAAGGGTCCGACGCCCAAAAGAGGCGACCCTGAGCATTCTAAAAAGCATGACAATCTGCCCCGTTGGCATGATTGATCAAAAGTTGAACTCCAGCAATAACATTATTTGGATCCAAATCTTTGAACATGCCTTCAAGGTGCGGTAAGGGTGAGCACGATGCAAGTGAGGGGTAAGGTTAAACCGCAGATGAAGGAGCTTTTCCGTATCTAGTCGTATGCATGTCCCTGGTGAATCAATCGCTCTACAACATTTTAAACTAATCGGGCTCCTTGCTACAGAGCCAGATAATCTCGGACCTCTTCTTCCGTCAGCTTCCGGAATGTTGGTTTTGGCCGACCAGTCTCTCCTCCTACTTTGCCCTCCTCCAGCTCTGTTAAACTTGGGACAGTGATGACACCGATTTCGATGGTCTTCTCGGTCATCTGACCCTCGAACCCCTCCTTCAGCGTCAAGAGAGCAGTGTGTATAGCATCCTCCAGGCTGATATCATCATTATAACTATTCAAAGAATCAATGAGGTAATTGATTACCGCAAATTCCGAGGTTAATGTACATACCGTTTTTCTAAAAAGGTTTTCGCATTAATCATATTCTTCCCGATGGCACTCGCTTTCCATGCCCAGAAGGACCCTGACGGATCTACCTGATACAAGGTTGGACCGCGGTTGATATCCCATCCGGCAACAAGTAACGAGACACCATAGGGACGCACACCTCTAAATTCAAATGAATGGAGTCCGATGATTACGAGGAAACCCATACCCAGATTGTGTTGCCTGCTGCATCACTGTGGCAATCTCTTGCGTTAGAACACGCGTCGGTGGATACTCGCCGTATATCTTCCAGTATGCCTGAGCGCTCTTTCGGGCTTTAGCGATCAAGACTCTGAAGTCAGGGCCCATTCCCGAGTAGACAATTCCAATGTTTGGACACACAATTGCTACTTTATCGAGCATGGAGTCGTCAATTAATATGGAGGATGACTTCTTCTCAGTGGCAATGACGATTCCATTTGACGCTATGGAAATTGTATGTCACTTATCAGCAGAAGATACAATCAGACATGCCTTTAATCCCGAGACTCGTGGTCCCTTGAGAAACTGCTGCCAACGCATGCTCGATCTGGACAAGTTTTCCGCTTGGGGAGAAAACAGTAAGAGAATAACTGTACACTGTGTCAGAGAATGTGACAAGTCTGCCGGAAATGACAGACGCGCCTATAAGCACCGCCGTCTGCGTTAGCCATCGCTTAGACAAGCCCGTAGATAGATGATGAGGCGTTTGCCTTTTCGTTGGTTATAAGCTTGCTTTGAGATGTATAGTAAGGGAACAGAGTCCGAGTCGTGGTAGTACTGATCGACGCGCGTTCTTTGTTTGTCCTTGTCGCTCAACGGAACCTGAATGATACGACAACTCGATATATTCGACTACATATGGAAAAACTTCTTGAACAAGAGAAGAGTAGGTTCTTATACACAGCAGTGGATTTTCAAGATTTCAATGCGAGAAGATCGCCTATTCTACCTTGAGGGGGGTAGTCCTCAAGTAAGGCTATACAAAAATAGACATCAACACTGCTATCTGCTGTTAAACACCATTATCTTACCTTGTGAACTGTATGGTCGGGGAAAAGAGTTTTGGCCTCCTCATTGGTGACCGTAGGATGGACGATCACATCATCTCCTTTCTTCCAGTTAACTGGCGTGGTGACGCGATGTTTGTCACCAAGCTGAAGAGCTAATACAACAAGGAATCAGTTCCTGACTTCACAAGGTAAGTGTCAATATTACAATCGATGACCCTACACTCATCGTCAGCATTCTACATTATTATTATGGTCCATGTCATATACACATACCGAAGGATTTCGTCGAAGTTTCGACCAGTAGAAGCAGGGTAAGCGAGGGTCAAGCGAATAACCTTCTTCGGATCGATCACAAAGACAGTCCGGATCGTGAATGGAAGTCCTTTCGAATCACGATTGGTGGCATCTTGGGCATCCAACATATCGTACAGAACAGAAATCTTCCTGTCCTCGTCCGCGATCTGAAGGAAATTATTAATATCGTGTTCGGTTACAGATAGAGTTGATCACTGACAATAGGAAATTGGACATCGGTCGGCGCGACCTTGGCACCGTATTCATTAATATCTTTGACCCAGCCGTGGTGGTCTTTGAGGCTGTTGGCGGAGATTCCGATAACTTTCACGTTACGCTTGGCAAAGTCGGGGGCTCGCCGAGCGACTTCTCCGAGTTCGGTAGTGCAGACTGGGGTAAAATCACCTGGATGTGAGAACAGAACCGCCTGCGGCGTTCTCGCATATAAGCTTTGAACGACAAAGAAATCTGAGACCTACCCAAGAATTACCAATCCAGTCATGGAATTTGATTGGCCCCACAGTAGTCTCAGCCTCAAAATCTGGAGCGGTACTTCCAAGTCGCAAACTCATGTTAGCTGGAGAGTCGTGATAATAGGAGAGAGACTGAGAGACTGAAGACAGTAGGAAAAGTCTGACTGATCTATAGGCAAAATCGCGTCTTTAATTCTCACGGCAGAGGGGTCTTGCGATAAAATTGCGCAATTTTGTGTTCTCAAGGTACACATACAATTGCAACGGTTCTGGTCGACATGTCAAATGCATCATGAATAAAGCAAAAAGGAAAGGGCGCATGGCCAAGTCTTAGTAAAATGCTACCGCGTGAAGAATACTATGAGGATGTTGTTCTTGCTGAACCTCGAGTATCTGATCAATGCTCTCGTCGATATCATCTACGGCCTCGATCTAAATCCTTTGTCAACATAGCAGCTGGGCACATTGTAACAACTAACCGCTGCCGCCAGATCAAGCATAGCTTTCCCCGCTATCAGTGCCTCCTCATGGTTGTCCTTAATCTCTAGATTTATTACATGCACAGGTCTATTAAAGTCACCACCGCGAGAAAGCAAATCTGTAGAGACGATCTAATTGATCTTATAAACATTAAAATCATGACACGCACCGTCGCACACGGCATCAAAACAACGCTCTTCACAGGTAACAACGATATCAGCCACTGTCTTGCTATCCTGCCACCGCTCTGGGGCAAGTTTTATACGTCGATTTCGGTCAAGCATTTTCAAAAGACCATTCGCGGAGTACCTGGTATTCGATTAGCTACGTTTATAGTGGCCGGTCCGTAAAACGCACAGACGAGGGTCTTTCGAGCTGAGCTCTTCATAAATTGCGTTATAGGGGGTACCAAACTGGTAGATATTCGGTTCGTTGATCGAAGGTCCCGGGAGACGGACAGCGGACCCGGTGCCGGAAGAAATGACTCGATACCCTGCTTTACTTCAAAGAGTTTTCCCGCACAGGACGATATATGTGGGAAATGACTTACGACAGTACGTAGTGTCCTTCCATGGACCGATTCTACCCAAATACGAACAATCTAGTCATTTGCAGATTAAGATGACTTACCTGGTTGCTTGCACAAACGACGCAAAACAAGGGCCGCGGCTTATATCCAGGTTGGGGCGTACTTTGTGATTGCTGCTGGTCATTTTGAATACGAGGCGCTTGCTGAGTAGTGGATACATTTGTTCCGTTCTCCATCCATTGTTCTGGTGCCTGGGGTGAGTTATATAGAGGTGGTGGGGTTGATACTGGCGATCCTAACTGAACTCGCTGAACTCGAGGATCGGCACGCGCAAGGCGAGGGTCACGGGCTCGTCGAGGATCCATGCAATCAGGTTTTCCTGTAATACATAGAAATCAAGCGTCAAGGTCTACGTCAAATGAATAAAACATGAAGATTGAAAATTAGGTGCCTCAGCAGTATCTAGAACATTTTGAGTCTACATGTTGACCCAGAACTTGTTGAGGGTCGGGTCGATGGAGATTCCACTCTGAATCATCACTAGCCAGGGAGAAAGTAAAAATGAGAATCACCTTGGGTGTTCGTGAAAAGTACAATATATTCACAAATAGTCACAAATACAGTAGGTGAGACTCGGAGTCGGACTTGGAGTGGCCACTACGCTATGCTTTCGCCATTCTGACTCGGAAGATCCTGAACTTCAGTCAGAGATTCAGTTGCCCAAAGTCATCAACATTCAACCCTTTAAGCTTTACTTTCTCCTGATGCTGTGACTCTTGAACTTGGACATGACACGCGTTCCGCACGAGGCCATCATTCTCTTCACCAAGAAGTGCCACGGTTCCTTCATGTGCCATCGTCTCATTTACCAAGTTGACATCCACATCTCGAAGGGCAGGATGTGGCGGTCGAGAATGTGGTGAGACCATGTTTTCCATGAATAAGGCGCTGTGGCTACAGTGAGTACATTCATAATTACTTATCGGTGGCGTCGAGTGGGTTCTGCCCAGTATAGACACAAGTTACAACCATTGGCAGGATGCGTTTCTAGCTTGATGATCCAGTGCAGTTCACTTTCCATAACCATCAAACTGCGAAATGAGATTTTGCAACTTCCGAGTGTCATGGAGTTGTTGGAACGAATCTCGAACTGGCGAAGTTTTATCACTGTTTTAACTTTCACCCTTAATCCCTCTCGCTTGTCGCATTCCAACTGTACTTTATTCGTTTTCTCTCGGAGCTCGGCCTCATAAATATCTCGGTCATTCAAGAGTTGGATGAGATCGACGGAGAAGTTGACAGGCGTCACGACTTGGTCGGAATTCATGATGCGTCTCGATTGCCGGTGTTGCGGCTTACTCGCAACATCCTTCCATCGCGTGGCACCATCTCCCCTTCGATCACAGAGCTTTACCATGTTTCTTCGCACAGGCGAGATCCTCCGTCTTGGATGCTTCAGAAGAGGCTTCCACTCCTCGTGAGCCTAGCGGTGTCACTTCTATGTGGCTAATCGCGAGAGTTTGTCGGTGTCTGATGACTCGNNGCTATCAAATTTTTAAAGCTTACTGGTGCTTGTTGCTTCCCCGATATCTTGGGCGTATTGCCGCACCTTGTGACTCCGTCCCTCACTCGTCCAGATGAGCAGATTGGCTCATAGGCCGTACAGCTTATCCATGGTCACTAGAAGTATTCGGACTTTCTTAGGAGGTACGGTTGCATGCCAACCAGATTTCCGACTCCATCATACACTGGCGGACGTTAGGAAATCGTCCCATGTACTAGAACATGAGCGACTCCATCTATCCTAGTGTGGACAAATTGTGGGGTTCCTGCGAGAACTGCCTCAAGTGACAATCACCAATTCTCCGTCGACCTCCATCGCCGACTTGACCATGATTAATTGTTCCCTCGTCAGGAGCAAGATATTAGCAGAGATAATTGTGTGAAGTCGCCATTAGCGCCACTTAATGACTGCTGTCGTAAGTTTCATCCGCTATCCCCTTTGACCAGGGAGTTTCGGCTGTTGTCAAAACGAGGTTTACCAGAGACGTCTGCAGCTACGACGAGTCATTATGAAATATTGCCAACATTTGCCCGACATTTTTCCTGAGCCAGCAGATATCTTCAATCAGTTCGCCAAACAAACAACAAAGATCCCATGTATGATATATGACCGCCAGTTCTCCCTTGCGTGTGGGTGCGCAAGCATCTTTCCCCGCTGGTCTGGTATAGACCACCTTCCCATACTTACTGTGTAATTGACTAGAAGAAAGGAACAGGCCCGTGGTTTAACTTACTGGCTTATGCTATGTAGTATGAATAGTAGAACAGTGTCACGGAAGGCTTATGCTTGGAACCCAATGGGCATATGTTGGGTGAACAGAAGATTTTAATAACTTGAACATTAGCAGACGATCATTATCAAGTACAGCCGCAATACGAATTTCATGTGCATCACAGACTATGGCAAACAGTGGTAAGAAAGACACCTTTCGCCTCAAACGAGGATGTTTTACTCACTCTACCACATTTTCTTCAACCTGGCCCATGGTTGTGCTAGGTTGTCATAAAGTCGACGTGGCGTCTTTGAGAAAAGTCTCAAAGTGGACAGCATCTTTTAAATAATAATTGGCATCACGTGGTGACCTACAGTTTCTACCATTAGTTCATAAGTTCTGGTCTGACCCCACCTTGCTTCCCAACATTCTAGCACAGATGCCTTCAAGCGACCGCACTGCCGACTTTCGTAAATTTATTCAGGAGAAGAAACTAGAGATACCCGATGCAAAAGGCCGGAAGCCTGCCAGGGTCAACCGAAGTGACACCGTACTTGCTGGCCAAGGTCACTTCGGAAAAGAGTATTTGTCTGAAGCCTATATTATTGTGAGCCCTCTCTCAATATTCGTACCACATCGACCCTCACTGCCCATTCAATTAGTTGAATCACATCAACACGTTGACAAAAATGCTTTCAAACATCCGCAAGCCTTATTTGAACGTTGACTCTCGGACTACACCAATATCTCGCCAGACATCGAGAAATATAGATTTTAATGATGCAGTTCCGTCGTGGGCAGGAATCCGGCATCTGACAAACGAGGAGCGAGACCAGATAGATCTACAAGCACGCGTCATCTTGACCCGATGTTCCGACAGAGTAAAAGAAATGGAAGCCCTAGAAAAGCGTGTGCACGCCTCTCGATTATCTGAATTTACTATCCAACTCACACTCTTCGTTCCCAGGCCGTGCAGAACTTGTAGCCAGCAAAACCAACCCACTTACTCGGCTACTACCAGCCCGACTTAGACAAGATGTATCAACAGTATCTTCGGACTTTCTGGCAGCTCACCATTCCAGCATTACTTGGTATCTTGGACGGCGCTTAGCGGAAGCAAGCCAGACTCAGAAAGAGATGCAGGAAGAGCGCATGAAACGGCAGTTGGAGAGAACACGAACACTGGGCTCCAGTGCAACCAGAGAAGCGCTCATTATGGGGTCGAAGGAATTGCCATCTGTTCTTAATCAACAGGGAGGGAACTGGTTAGGGGAAGCATCGTCAAGTCTTATTGCCGCTACTATTGGAGCCTCTGCTTCGAACAATATCCGCCATGTACAACCAATCGAACATCCACCTTCGTCAGACGACGAAGACGAAGAAATCGAACTCTCTGCGTCTCAAATACTGCAATTCGAGATGGAGAATGCTAATATTTTACGGACAGTCCAGGATACCCTGGAATCAGTTCAACAAGCCGAGTCAAGGTTGATGGATATCAGTGCATTACAGATGGAGTTGGTCGCGCACCTAACGAAGCAGACGGAGCTGACAGACCAGCTATTCGAAGACGCAATAGCTACAACCGCCACTGTAGAGAAAGGGAATGCTCAGCTGAGAGAAGCGAAGAGACGGGCAAAGGACAGCCGATTATTCTTTCTTTTATTCCTCATCGGGGCAAGCTTGAGTTTACTTTTCTTGCATTACTATTAGCGGGAATAAATTTGGAGCCAGGAATGTCAATCTATTGTAACGCGAGAAAGATACTAATACACTACATCCTATGCATGTTCTGTGGAGCCCGGTGTTATTGACCGCAATAATGGTTCTTCCTCGCTGTCCTCTCCAAGAGCGTCTGCAGCCAATGGATCGATTTCAGGAGAGACCCCTTCTAAATGTCGGATATGCCTTTGAACTAAAGTGTAGACTAGCCTATGTAGTAATCGTGATATTAGTGGGTATTTGGGTGAAGTAGTGACTGTAGTAGCTAACCAGCTCGTGAAGACTGCAATGATCAATCCACCCAGAATGAGACAACTGTTGATAATTTTTGTGTCTGAATCCGACAGTTAGTCAAAGAGTACGATTTGAAACATGAGATCCTTACGAGTATCCATATGGTCACGCTGGTCTCCGTCAGAGAGAGCAGCAATTTTCCAGCCTATGAAAGCGTGGAGAACAAGTTTTGGAAAAACAAACGAGGTTGCTGCCACAAATTGCCAAAGAGACACGGCTTGGATAGACTGTCAAAATTTGGTTAGCCAAACGGAGGAGCTGAGATAATATTTCTCCAACCGCGAACAAAGAATTCGAGTAGACCCACGGTGGGAAAGGTGATATGCGAATCAAAATGATTAGGGGTAGCCCTTTGGCTTTCTGGACAAGAAAGAAATGAAATGATAAAGGGTTTATGTCAGAACAGGTGAAATATGCTTACTACCACGGCTTCCAGGGCTTGCCATTTATCATTCTGCGAGGACCACTTGCGAAGCCGGTGACTGAAGAGGGAACGCAGGACGACAAATACGAGGGCAGAACCTATCATTGACGCAGAAGCAGCGATATAGAAGCCCTTCATTCCATATGCAAAGCCGCATAAGGTAACCAGAGTTGTATGGCCGACGAAAGGAGGGAATGATACAATCACTAGGAAGTCACTGCACTCAATTTTCATGAATATTATTAAAGGAGGATAGCACACCCATTGTACTAGCGAGTGTGAGCCATCCAAAGCGGGTTTCAGCCAGCATTCGGGAACGGTCGTAGAGATATTGGGCGATGCGGCTCGGAGTTATAAGCATAATGAAGATGGCTTTCCAGATGATATTTTAAGTGGGTAGTGAGAGATTTGGAAATACTACGGACCTAAGGATATGTAGAATACGATGACAAGGCAGAGAAATATCTAAGGTCAGAATTGAATGAAGTTGAGCAGACACCGGAATGGCATTGGATTGTACTTTGGCGCAGATATGGAGGGCTTTATAACGACGGAAGACGACGTTTGCATAATGCTTGATTCTTGAAACTGGGCTTCTGGCCTTGACAGTCGCGGCCATGAACTTGGATGAGCAGTGGCTGTGCAGTTCCGTGCGCCCACGTGTCTGACTCGGACGCGTTACACTTTGTCGCCGATGGAAAAATTCAGCGCGTATCGAGTTGAGTGTTTTCAGGTAGTTTCTTCTCTTCCCCGCTCATTAAGATTCCTTCTGCTGTAGGATCCGGGAACTGGCATTCAGGTAAATCTCACTAGTAACCCTTCGCTCCGAGTCAGCCCCATGTTCTTCAGCCCTTTCTCACTCCAGTGCCACCTGTGGGATCTAACCTGCTGGATAAAGTAACTCTGCCATTGAGGTTCATCTTGGGTGTTGTACGAACAGCCCTCGTTCTTGTGCTTGTGCTGGTCTATGTCACAATTGTTCAACCACTATGCTTTGTCCTCGTATGTGCATCTAATATTTTGATT
>QLOK01042355.1:0-16258 GCA_003313805.1 Tricholoma flavovirens
CAGCACATGACATGAAGTCAACACGACTTGAAAGCCTTCAGTAAGGCCCGGCTCAGCTCAGGCTTCAAGGGCTTGGCAGCCCGGGCTTCAGGGCTTTGGGCCAGGCCTTGGACATCACTACACACAGCTGAACAGGCTCCTAGTCGAGATTGGCTGCGGGGACCTCAATTTCAGCAGCAGCCCCATACGAGAATAGGATGTTGTTAGTAGAAGTGATACCAGCTGGTTATGAGGGCTAATGGACTTTCAAAGCATTGATATTGACATGATTAAGCACTTTGTCACTTTACATGACTTTTTATACTTTTGGTGACTTTTCCAATTTGCATAGCTTCATACATAACTTTTCTACAAACATACCCTAGCTATGCAGCTTCAGACTTTTTTCTTTATCCTTTAGGGTAGCTTTTGATGGCTTCCCAAAGCCAGAAAAGATGTGTGTGATTTTTCTGATGCAAATATTGCCAAACTTAGACACATGTGCTTAGAAAATGAATGTGCTCTTTTTGATATTTCTGAAGGGGCTTCAATTGAAGGCCTTGAAGGCCTTCAAGCTCAGCAAAACCCATTTGAAGCCCTTCAGGGCCAACACTGCACCAAGCTCTCACCCGAATAATATCGAATCTCCGTCTCAACCTCCTGGCAACGGTACTACTTCAAGGTTCAACGTTCAAGTCGTATAAGCCAACGTGTCGATTCAGCCGCCTTCTGCTCCGTCGTAATTCATGCAAAAGGCACGGTCTTCTCTACAGTCTCTCAGGAAATTGTAAAAAATATTGTGGGACATTTAGAAGATGATACTCTCAGTTTGCAGCAGTGTTCCGCAGTTTCTCGATCCTTCCTAGTCCCTAGTCAGAAACGACTCTTCTCGACTATATACATTGCGACAGGACTTCTTTGCCGGAAGTTGAACTGTCTCCTCACATCCAATCCACATATTGTGCCCTACGTTCGAAGGCTTCATTTTCACGACAGGAAGTTATGGCAATTCACCCAGGAACCCTGGTTTCGCGATGAAGAATCCTTTGTGGCTATCCTGCGGGCCGTCAGACCCTACCTCGAGACATTTTCACTGATGTTAGGGGATTATAACTATCTGAAGTGGGCCAATATGCCAGCAGATTGGCAGTCATCACTTCTGGAGCTGTTTGCATCCCCAAAACTTACCTCGATCAGATTGAAGGACGTCTGCGCGACTCACTTACCACCTGGACTTTTTGGCGGGATGGTTCAATTGAAGAAGCTCGGTTTTTTGTCATGCCGCCATGACACTCACGACCCTCCCCATTCGCCCCTCATTCCATTTTCCGAGCCAAAACACGCTACTCAGCAGCATAAAAAACAATTAGATGCGCTCGAAATTGATGGCGATATGTCAATGGGAGTGATCGAGAGCCTGAAACAATTGAACGCCTTGATCGACATTTCACAACTCCGGGAAATGACCATTCATGATGCGACGCCCAAAATGCTTGAACAAGCTTGGGCTATCATGCAAACAGCTGCTAAGACTATTGAATCGTTTATGTGGTGGGACCGTTTAATCGATCCAGAAAGTAAGTTTCTCTTCCTACCGTCTACGATCTACATTCCTTCTGCTAACGGCCCAATCACTAGTCATGTATGAAAATCTTTTCAGTCCACTTGATCTCACAATTCTGCCCAAACTCCGCTTCGTTGGGTTCCGAATTTACGGCACTGAACACAGCGTTCAGCTCGAATGAATAGTCCAGATATTGACTCAGGGCTCAATCCCGAGCACCTTGGAGGACTTGACTATCATCGCTAGAGATGAAGAAGCTGACGGTTTTACCATTCCTGGAGGGGTTGGCGAGATCTGCTGGACTTTTGCAGGATCGGAGTTTGACAGCATCTTGGGCTCGGTCTCAGACAACCACGCATATCCTAATCTGCGTAGGGTTAACATTGTTATCGAGACCCCCAATGAAGAGGAGCTAGCATATCAGAAAGAGTTGGCGTCGCTAATGGCAAAAAGACTTCCTCTCTTGACGAAAAAAGGCGTTCTATCCGCACAGTTGTGTGGCATACATAAGGTACAAGCCGAGATGTCTACCTTGTTAACCGTGTAGAAAGTAGAAGGAGAGGGCGCCTATACAAGTTTCTCCCCGAAGCTTCAGTTCCACCAAGATGGCGAGTGTCAAATCTAGCATCTTTGATCTATGATATAGAATAGAACTTAACATCGCGTGGTGTAAGTTTGATTAAGCCTAATCGACATACGATAGGGCTAGTCATGGGCGTCTACTACCAGAAAGCGGAGTTCTGTGAGATGCATGTGTCCTGAACATAATTAGGTGTACATTTGATGCGCATACGAAGCAAACCGTCACCCGCCGCGACGACTGAGCTAAACATCATCTACGTAAAAAGTGAGACTCATACTGCCATACGAAACAATGTTCCATAACCCCCAAGCGCACGATAGGTAAGTGACAGAGCGGTATATGTACCGAAAGCTGGGTTCGGGAGGCATAAGGACATGCCACTACACTGCGTGATCTCAGAAAGTCTATCTTTGCGTTTCACTGTACTACAATGCGGACCACATAGACGGGTAGATGACGATGAATATTGTCACTTTCAGCTGCTCACCAAGATCCCGGTTCTCTCGTATTTACTCAGCCTCTGAAATAATTCGGCTTGACAAACGGCATAGGTGTCACCACTGCCTTTCTCATTTTGTTGCGCACTTCTACTTCCACTTCTGTGCCTTTTTTATGCCAGCCCGACTTGACATAGCCCATGGCGATGTTTTTCCCGAGTGTTGGGGATGGAATTCCAGATGTCACCGAACCTAACGTTCAGTTCAGCGTTACGACAAGATCTTAAGGATAGAAGACGAACCGAGGTCTTCTTTCGATGATGGTGCGAAGATCTTGGCGCCCTCTAGCAATGCATGAAGATTCCCGTTAGTGTAGGAAAGATACGAAGGCGAAATTTGACGTACGCCGTGCAGGAGCACCCTCGATGAACAACCCTACACGACGCCTTGACGGGCCATCCTTGATCATTTGCTGCACACCCTCTGCACCGATGAAACCCCCCTTCTCCTTCCGTTCCTTTGCTAGTAAAATAAAATTCACACTGACTATCCTTCCAGATAGAGCAGAACTCACATATAATCCATCCTAATCCAGCTTCTATAGGTGACGTATCCTCATCTAGGTCGTTGCCGTACAAACACATCCCTGCCTCTAGACGGAGACTATCTCGTGCCCCAAGTCCCGTCAGCTGAACAGGGCTTTTCGTCAGCATCTTTGCAAAGTCAAGTGTCTGAGTAGGAGGAATGGATATCTAGTACACTCGTCAGCCGCGAACCAGGATTACGTCAAGTTATAAAGTCCTCACTTCGAATCCGTCTTCGCCTGTATATCCTCCCCGAGAGACGTGCGGGTTGAAGCCCTCAATGGGTACGTATGCAGATGTGCCGAACGTCAATGTTTGCAGATCGTATGACGTCAGACCCTGCACATACGATGCAGCTTGAGGTCCTACAACACAATTATTAAACACCAACAGAACGTAGGTTGAACAGAGACGGACCCTGAATCGCAAGCAGCCCCCACCCATCCATGACCTCCATCTCTACAGGACCTTCTTTTCCCTTCTCACTTGCATTCCACTCCCCGAGCTTTTCTCGGATCCAGGAGAGGTCCCGCTCGCGTCGCCCGGCGTTTGTTACGATATAAAATGCATCTGTGGCGTGCTTCGTAAGCATCAAATCATCGATAATGCCGCCTTTCTCGTTGAGCAGGACGGAGAGTGAAGAGCTATAAGGGTTGAGGGTGGAGAGTGACGAAGGTGTGAGCCATTCCAAGAAGGCTGTTGCTGTTGGACCACGATAGCTGATCAGGAGAGTCTCGTTAACTTACCAGCACTGATTCAAAAAGGGTAATGGGAAATTCACTTTGTTTGGACCATGTGTCCGACGTCAAACAGCCCTACACTGTTCCGTACGTGGTTGTGGCTTGCAACTAGTCAAAACGATGGAGATCCATGAAAGTACACCTTAATTAGACCTTACCTTGCCCAACGTCGGCATACGACAGCGGCATCGAGTACCCCGCGAATTCTACCATCTTTGCGCCGTGCTCTATATGAAACTCGTATAGTCCCGTCCGTCTCAGCTGGTCCGGATCGAGTTAGTACATAGTACTATGCAGAACACAGACAAAAATTTACATCACCCCGTAGAGTCGATCTAGTCAAATTCGCTGTAATGCCACCAAAACATCGTGCTGAAGTTCTTGCAATGGAGGCACGAAGAATGACCATAACGACCCCGGACTACAAACAAGAATATTTTTTTTTCTGTTGAATCGCCAATGGCTCAATAATAATAACCTGAATCGATCGAACTTCTCACCGGGTGAGACTTGGACTTGAAATATTCCCATAAATCACGTGATTACCGAGCGCGTAGGTCACCTCACGTTATTGTGACATTGTTACGAAATCGAGTCACCAACGCATGCCACCAGGGACACCTTACAACTCTTTCGTGCTTCCCTATCGCATTCGTGTTGACGATTTTGGCCAGTCAGCAACACAGGACTCGGCTGCAGCGCTACATCTACTTTCCCACACCCATTCCGACCACATCAATGGTCTCTCCGCCCAGTCGTTCGGGTATACGGTTATATGCTCGAAAGATGCAAAGGAAATGCTTTTGAGGCATGAAGTGTATGCCGAACGGGAGCTCCATGAACTGGATCTTAGGGCGGAGAAAACACGCACTTATTCCCATTTGAAAGTAGATCCAAGGACGCAACCTGATGGTACTACGTATTATGTTGGGTCCCGAGACCTTCTGGTAACTTTTAGTCCATCTTTGCGTGCCCATCTTCTAACCATCTTCTATTGCAGAAAGCAGTTCCCTTGGACACCCCGATTCAGCAGGAGCTTTCTGATGGTGAATTTGTGACGATCACTTTGCTAAACGCAAACCATTGCCCTGGAGCAGTCATGTTCGTGCTCTTTATGCGAATTATGGTATTCACTCGATGTCATTGTTTTAGGTTCCTCATAGAAGGCGCACAGGGCGCGATTTTACATACAGGCGACTTCCGTGCTGAACCTTGGTTTCTTGAATCCCTGATGCGAAACCCCTGGTTGCAGCCATACCTTGCGCCTCACGATATAGCTATGTCTTCCGAGTCAAGTAGAATCTATCCTACAACTGTCAAGACACTCGATGCAATATACCTCGACACCGCCTCCATCTGGTCGAAACTCTCTGTCCCACCAAAGGTATCTTAAATTTGTGACCTGCCTCCGTCTTTTTACCCCGCATTTGCTAGGAACGAGCCACAACCGGATTAGTGCAACTCATGAAGCTGTTTCCGAAAACAGCATACTTCTTCATCAACATATGGACCTGGGGTTACGAAGACATTCTCAAAGCAATAGCCCGAGAATTCCGAAGTCAAGTAAGGTTTAATTCACCAGGACGCCGAACGGCAGGATTCATACCTCTTCCCAGGTTCATGTCGATCGGTACAAATTCTCGATCTTCCAATGCATTTCAGACCCGTTTCTTCGGTCTATCGTGACTAGGGAATCCTCTTCCACACGTTTTCACGCCTGCGAGCGTTTTCACAGATGTGAATATGTCGCGGTGGACAATGAGCCCGGGCAGTCTTATTCGAATACCACAAGTCACATGGGAAAACGTGTCGTATACGTCAATCCAGTCACTATGGGCAGCGTTGGCTGGGATTTGTATATCCAGAATACGAAAGAACGTCTGCTCAACGGCGAAGTGATCAATAATCTGGTATGAGACCCCGGTCATGTCTGTATCTGATCCCTCCTAACGACATCTGCAGCTCGTCCCCCTTTCTCGCCATTCCCCCCTTCCGGAACTCCGAGATTTCGTGGCGCTTTTCCGTCCACGACGAGTTGTGCCAAACACTCTTGAGCCCCGACTCCGAGGCCTCGATTGGAGAGCAATAAATAACATTTTCGCTGATTGTCTCTACTCACATGCCGCATCTCCTCATCCACCTCCCAACGCGTTTGACTTGCCACAATCACAGCAGCTTGTCGATGAGATGGCAGGTGACATGGACGTTGCTCTGAAGAACCTAGTAGGCGACGGTGCGGCCGATCTTGCTGATCGATGGGCTGAGAATGGGAAGCTTAAGCATAAACTCGAACTCGTCCGGGCGTCTTTGGATCCTACAGAGAACAGCATCCTTAACCATTTGCTGGGTGTTCACCCTACCCCGGGGGACCCATCTCATACACTAGAGAACGCACAACTATCCCGGGACGAGAAGGGCAAAGGCAAAGAGCAACCTGCTGTGCGCTACATCGACAGTGAAGACGAGTCCGATGACGGGTTTAGCGAACACGAGAAGGGCAAGACTGCACACTTGCTCTTTGCGCCCATGGCAGGGATAAAGGGGAACGAACATACGTGGTGGGTGTCGTCACCAGCATCGCAGAGGAGTGATGCGTGGGTTCTTGACGACCTCGAGAGGGAGAAATCGCAATCGGCCACGTATTCTCCTGCAAGTCCAGTAATAGGCGTTCCGTTGGCGAAACAGTTGACACCTACGTCATCTCCTGTGCGTCCAGTGCGTAGGAAGCAGTGCTCTCCGCCGCAAGTAGTTCTGGCACCACGCAAGAGGACGAGACATAGTGGCTCCTCGTCATCATCTCGCCCCCCACCTCATCTACCAAAACAGCTGTTTTCGGGTGATCGTACACACTATTCACGTTCTGATACTAGTCCTCGTGATTCCATCACTACCCGTCCTGACAAACAATCACTCATCGCTTCTGTCGCATCGAGCAGTCGACTCCCTGCACCCATCCAACAACAACGCGATCTCCCTTCGTCCCCTTTGTTAGAAGTGAAGAACCACCCTCCAAAAAGAACCCTCACTTTAGGGGATGGTGGAACATTCAGCGCATCAAAGCGAAAAGCCTCAACTCCCAGTCATGATGTCACCCCGAAAGATCAGAATAGAGCTTCGGACGAGATTTCGAGGCCTCCCCGCACCGTTCGCGAAGCCCACCAAAGATCGACATCATACCAGCGGCCGCTGGCATCGGCACCCACGTTGCCAAATCACCGTTTGCCCGGAATGAGAGAAGAAGACCGAAGAGCTTACATTCAAGATCAACGAGCACGTCGATCGAAAGTTCATGCTCAGCGTCTGAGTATTGCGGAGCGTCTCGCACGGGCGAGGCCTGACCTTGTAGCGCCAACTTACGAGAGCAAGCGGGAGGCATTACTGGCGAGAGAGGCACGGGCTCAGGAGAGAGTCGGGAAAAGAGAAAGGGATCAACAGAAGAACAGGATGAAGGCGCACCTTAAGGCTACGGGCACGTTGCTTTCGTTTGGGACGGTGGACGATGATGACGGGGGCATGGACTGGGATCGTAGTAGGATGCTTGCGGAGGCTGTCAAGGCTGATATTGCAAATGGGCGCAGACCGATGTTGCCGCCGATGGTTTGTGCTGAGACCCAGTAGATAGGGCGTCGATGAGTTCGATTACATCAATTTTCGAGCGCGCTTACAGCTATATTCGCGACGATAGACTGGTCCTGAAGGAATATGCGGGTTGCGGGGATTTAGCCTATTTTGACGTCAGAGATTCCGGCCGCAGTGAGCGAAGTAAATCATCACATAAGTAACCCTTTGGGAAGCAAAAAATCAGCTCCGGCAAGGCTCGACACACCATTCAGTCAAATACCTACGTATGGACCTGGGTCCAATCTGCTAGCCACGAGTTGCCCGTGGTTTTTTTTTACTTTTCGGATGGAGCAGTCTGCTGCTCGCGGTTTTTTACTGGATACCCTGTGCTCCAAATTGCAGAGGGCGTGCTATCATGAACTTGAAGCCACCACAGTATTTAGGCTATCACTTACACCTCCTCATTCGAACTTCCTTCCTCACCTGAGTCACTATTACCCGCTTCTCCAGATGATATCCCCTCAGTATAGCTAGCTCTATCCAGATCACTCGCTGCTTCCTCATCCAACTCGCTGCTCTCCTCGACCCCTTCCTCCAAGTCTGATTCCGCACTGTAATTAGTTGCCCGATCCGAATCACCCCCCAGTACGTCCTCCGAATCTCGATCACTATTTAAACCAGAGTCCTCCTCTTCATCGGTCCCTTCGGTGTCTTCCTCAATGCCACTTTCTTCCGTGTCTGGATCGTCTTCACCATCGCTATCTTCATCATGATTAGTTACCACGGGCCAAGACGTATTGGCCACGTCAGAAATATCACTATCATCAGTGGTTTCTTGTGGACCAAACACCTCTCGTATTTGTGCGGTTAGCATCTGCATATTCGGCAGCCGGCCTGTTACCACTGCCTTGGCCATCCAGTTGACCGCGATAGTTGTCATTTTAACATCTCTTTGAGCCGATGGTAGCCACACATCAGGTAGTAGCCGATGCCAACGTAGGCCATCTGTAAGGCAGAGGTATTGCAAGAGACAATTCATGGACTGATAGATGTAGGCGTACTGTGAAGAGTGCACGAACTGAGCGTCGGGCAGAGTTTACTCCATTGGATAACCATATCGTACTCATGATCGAGATCTTGTAGAGTCGGATCGGATTGATAAGGCCTCGAGCAAGAATAGGATGCCGAGAAGTACTCCAGTTTGAATGAGCTCATATAGTTCTGGACAGTCGCGTAAAATTCCTATGACAATATACATGTCAGGCATAAGCAGAAAACTCAATGCACTAACTATTCAGGGATCGGCGAACCTTTATTTTGGTCAAATGAGTCACAGGTGGAAATGTAAAAATCTTTACTTCCAAGCTGATCAAGTTCGGGAACCAAGAGGCAGAAGCAGCAATCAGCTCGCAATTCCAATCAGTAATTAAGTGTTGCAGGCTTTGGAGCGTGCTCCTAGATAGTGTCACTGAGTGCATCATCGAGAAATCGGGCCTGGCGCCCCATCGAAGGACCAGGTGTCTTAACTGAGATTTGGACAGAAATGAACAAAGAATTTCTGGTGGCCCTATGTAGGCGACGAGTTTAGGGAAGTGCCAGTCAATCGATGGCACATGCTGGACTAGAGGATGAGCCAAGTCACAGGCAGAAAATACAAAAAGCGTCTCCAAGTTGGCGCGATGCAAGTTGCGGAGAAAAGGCCCGACGCCCACATCGTGAGGAATGATACAACAACGCAGGTGCGTAAGTGGAATGTTACGCAGCATGATATTATGGACGAGCGGCGGATGCCGGTGGATGCTTAGGTGGATCAGATTGCAAGCACATGCGACAGCGGAGGCTGCAAGTTTGTAGAAACTGCGAAATAGGCGCTTATGTGTGAAACCCCTGTGAAACGTTGCTTCGGAGAGTTGTTCGTTACGACGGGGATGGACATACAGATCGAGTCCTCTCACTGCTAAAGCACAGGCTCGCCGAGCTACCATGGTCTGAAAACATCTGACCGCCATCGAAGCTGATGTGAGCTTGATATCCCGATATAGCAAGGCTATCACTATAGCATTGATGTATTTCGAGGTGCGACACAGAGAGAGCAATTCTTTGATACCACAATCACCAGCAAATTGGTGGATAAGTTCAGGAGGCAATTCAGATATTGAGACCGAAGACCTGGCAAGAGGGGCCATGATCTCCAAGTGCCTAGGTCTGGGACTTATTTTGATAATTCGGCCAGACGCAGGGCTGCTGAGGTTGGAAATGCAGGAAGCGGTGTTACATGTACTATCAAGTTCAAGTTTTGGATTTTGGACTCAGATGCGAGTATGGGGCACGTGACATAATCCACAACAATGGCATGGGACGAACAGCTAGAGAATAAAAGTAGATTGTGGTCTAAGGTAACGAAAGCAAGACGAATGCAATGCGTGCTAGCGATTGACTGACAAGGACATGTATGTGCATGTACATAACTATGCGGTGTATACTGATGCAAGGGGGGGTTGTGTACCAAGGATGCGGGGAAATATAATATGCACGACTACTTACGAAACTATAATGGAGGGGGGAAAAAAGATATCAAGAAAAAGGAGTCAAAAACCACGCCAGATCAGGTACGCTGCATATCCGGATCCGCATGAATGCTCAACAAGGACCTAATCTCCGCAATGCACTCATTCAACCTTACATGCACCTCCTTCGCGTTCTCCAACAGTGGTTTGATGTTCTCTGGAGTCATCGCCAACTTTGGGTCTGGCAGACCACTCGAAATGGGATGGGGCGGCATCGATCTCACCGATCCGTTCTTCGGTGCCTTTGGGTCTCTGGAAGAATACCTAGAAGGACTGACGTTGATATGCGAATGCCTCATTATTTTCGACGACGAGCGGGCATGCCGGTAATCATCCACGTGTTCTTCGACATTGGAAAGCCGGGTAGACCGCGTACCAGGGATCGAAGGAGGGGATTCTGGACCTGGAGCGGGTCCATTCGAAGAAATCTCTGCCCCCCATATGGAGGACTGCGAGCCACTGACGGAGCGTTTCGGTGTGAGCAAATGAAGAGGTTGATTTGGAAGGGGCGGGGTGGCATCCTGCAGGTAAGGCGATCCCTTCCCTCGTACAGTCGCCGAACCAAATCCTGAATCTTCATTCTTGAGGCCCAGCGCTTTCGCAGCAGGATCCAAATCAGAAGCAGGATCAATTCGGTCCCAATCCTCCTCTTCCCCATCAGCAGCACTGCTACTAGCCGATTTCGACTGACTACTTGTCGAACGGGGCGGATGACCACTACCCGTACTCTCATGCCCCAAACTCGGCGACTGCTTGTTCCTATGTCCAATACGGAAGATCGAAGCGAGGGAGGGACGGCGAGGGGAGGGCTTGCCAGTCACCGATGGCGGGTTATAAGGTGAAGTAGGCCTCGACATGCGTGTAGACTCGAGCCCGGAGCTAGTCTTCGGTCTCCTCCCTTGGGCAGGCGGAGCATGCGAGTGTCGAAGGCGCTGGTCCAGCGATGAATCATCCGTGCTGAGCGACGTGGAGGACGCAAGAACGGGAGGAGGAGGAGCAGGCAATGGCGGCAGAACATCATTATGGTTCCTCTTCAGCGCACGCAACATATCCCGAAAACCGCTCATCCCAAGGCGACTATATCTCCTTTTCTTCCTAGGGTCAGCGGACGACCGACCGCTCTCTTCAGACGGCAGTGTAATAGTACTATTCATCGCATCACCCCAACGCCAATCCTTATTAACATTCAACGACGTAGGCGACATCGTCGTCTGTTGATGCTGCACAGTTGCGTTCGACTGCTGGGGTTGTTCCTCGGGGATTAACGAACCTCCAGCAGGCGGTGAGTTATCCGCATGCAGATTCAAAGAAGAAGCCGAATCCGCTTTGTGCAGCATCTCACGGAGAAGCACTAACTGTCTATGACTGAGATCATGCCGTCCCGTCGATGCACGCCACGCTAAACTCGGAGGGCTAGCAAGCGGGGGGCCCGTCGTCACCGTCCCTGTCGCTGCTCCCGCCGGCGAACTCGGTGTCGCACCAGGCACAGGAGAAGAGGGCTTCGATTCGTCCCCCGCAAGCGTGATCGCACGTTCCCGTCCACCGCTCCCTTTCTTTCCTATCAGATTCAGATGGAGGTTCAGGTTCAGGTTCAGATCCAACCCCGCACCCATGACAGGTGCAGACAC
The DNA here is from genome assembly GCA_003313805.1 of Tricholoma flavovirens. Lineage (NCBI taxonomy): Eukaryota > Fungi > Basidiomycota > Agaricomycetes > Agaricales > Tricholomataceae > Tricholoma > Tricholoma flavovirens. The sequence continues at coordinate 11,644 of QLOK01042355.1, forward strand.
GCTTGTCGATGGCGGGGATGAGATGCCGCTGCTGGGAGCGGCGGCGGCGGAGGAGCTTCCCCCGAGTTCGATGAGCAGTTCGGCGCATTCCCATGAGATACGGTATTTGGAGTTGATCGTATAAAACGCAGATGCGAGTTGCTTGTATGCGAGCTGTGCATGCGAATGTTGTAGTTGCTGCTGTTGTGTGTTATGAAACGGTTGGACCTGGGACGGGGAAGAGAGGGAGTGAAGAGACGATGACGACGACGGGGCAGTCGGACTGGTGTTTGACCGTAGTCTAGACTTGGAGTTTGGCAGATTCGTCATGAAACTAGGTGACGCCGCACGGGGCTGCTGCTGCTGTTGGCGTTGATGCTGCAACGCATGCGCGTCAAGCACACTCTGCACTTCCACCACCAGTCCACGATAAGTCATCTGCAGCTCCTTCAGCTCTAAAAAACATCAACATAAACCCACATTAGCACCACATTCACATTCAAAAAAAAAAGGAATTACACCCACGTTCAATATTCGCCGCAAACTCCCTCACCATCCCCAAGTCCCTTCTCAAGCTAACCTGCGCCTGAGTAATTCTTTCCGGGATCTTCAAATCCCCCAACGAGCTCCTCCGTAAAACAGGCAAACTCCCGCTATCGCTCCGTCCCCCTCCTCCGCTGGTCCCAATCCCAATCCCCATCCCAATCGTAATCCCTATCGCTCCGCCTCCACTCCCTCCACTCCCACTCCCGCTCCCCCCACCACCAGTAACAACACCGGTCGACCTCCCCAAAGACGAAGACTGCCCAGGCGACCCAGACGGTGCCTTCCCAAGTGCTCGGAGGGCAGGAGACATGGGGATAGGCACATGCGACGAACCAGATGACCCTGAATTCGATGGTGAGAGTGTACTTTCTACCCCTACCTCTGCCCCTCCTCCTCCTGGTATAGGAATGGGAATGTGTGCGGGTATAGAGACGGGTGGTGCACTGTCCGCGTTCATATCCGCATTCTGAGGTCCCCCGCTTCCTTTCCCAAGAGTCTGCGGAGGCGACGGAGGCTGCAGTTCGATCGGAGGGAAAAGCGCGGTTGTAGTTGCATTCACCAGTAGACTGGGATTAGGATTAGGACTAGGATTAGCGTCCACCGCAGAAACCGAAACCCCGCCACCGCTCTTCGCCCTTCTGTGCTTCCCCACACCGACGCTAGCACTCATACTGATCCGGCGCACACCACCCATGAACCCGCGCATCCCATTCGTTGCGGGGGTATCTTTGTCTTTATCTTTATCTTTATCTTTGTCGTTCTCCTCCTTGTCCACCACCACCACCACCTCCGCTTTCTCAATCTCCCTCTCCTTCTCTTTCCCTTTGTCCTTGTCCTTGTCCTTGTCCTTGTCCCCATTCTCTCCCACCACCCCATCAACCCAACCGCCCTCTCGCTCTCGCTCATCCCCACCCACACTAACACTCACACTCACACCCCTCCCCATCCCAACACGCCCAACACCCAATCCAGGATACGCATACGAAACATGCCCCTGTCCCTGTCCCTGCGCATGCGCAAGCACCTTCGAAGGTGAGCGCCAATGCGAATGTGAGGACGAGTGCTGTGCCGATACAACCCTCTCCTTCTCCTTCTCCCTATCCTTATCTTTATCCTTATCATCCCTAGACCTCCCCCACCCAATCACCTTCCTCTTCTCCTCACTCCCCTCCCTACCCCTATCCCTATCACCATGCCCACCAAACCCCAACTTTAGCTGAACGAACCCCAAACTCTTCCTTTTCACCAATTTCGTCGGTGTATGTGGGTGTGGGTGTGGGTGTGAGTGCGGCACAGACGCAGAAGCATGGGCGGGATCGACAGGAATACTGGCAGCAGGAACTCCCCTGTTAGACCACGTAGGCGTTTTTCTCAGATCGATCGTCGTCGTCGTCGTCGTCGGGTCTGCATTGGGGTGGGACCCGGGATCATCAGAGTTATTGTTGAAGTAGAAATCAGCTTGAGAATCAAGGGAACTCGTGCTCCCTCCACCGCTACCGCTACCGCCGCCGCCAGCACCGTACTTGTTATAACTATAACCATGACCACCATGACCCATGCCTAGGGGAGATCCCGAAGGAGGAGAAGGAGAAGTAGCACAAGTAGACGCAGAAGCGGATACGGAACGCATGAACCAGCTCGAGCCGCTCGTGTTTCTGGTGGTAGTCGTGGTAGTAGTGGTCGCGGTGTTCCCACTTGTGTTCCTCCCGCCGTTTCCACGGTTGCTAGCACTGGTACTGATACCGGTACCAGTACTGGCGTTAAGGTTGAGATGAGACTGAGAAGACGAGAATAACGCCACTCCGGGTGAACGACGGCTTTCTTTGTCCTTGTCCTTGTCTTCGTACACCTGCCCATCCACAGATAAGGGCAAAGGCAAACCCACAACCTGACGACTAGGCGACGACTCTGAAACCATGCTCATCATAACCCCGTGCACATCCCCATCCACATCCACATCCGAGTCATACGACTCTGACTCTGAACCGGAAGAAGACACTTGGCTCAGCAGACGTGGACGTGGATGTGGACCTCTGCTCCCAGCCTGGTGTTGGTGTTGGTGTTGGTGTTGTCTGCGACGACGGGGCCGGGGTGTGGATTCTGATGATTCTTCAATTTGAGTTTGAGTTTGAGTTTGAGGATGGAGATGGAGGTGTCTTCTTAGGTCTACATCTAGATCAAAATCCGGGTCTGGGTCTGGGTGCTGGTTCGTACCTATATCACAAGTAAACATGAATATATAATATAGGGTGCTGAAGACGTAAGACGTACGCATATGCATGACGAGATCAGCTGGGGTCGATCCAGCCGTCGAAGCCTGCGCTTGCGCTTGCGGAGGAGACAACGACGACGTCAACCCCGGAGTAGACATTGACGCAGATGGGGACAACGAAACGATCCCAGCCCCAACTCCAACTCCACGCACAGGAGGGGCGGGAGCAGGAGCATGGACAGGAGCAAGAACAGGCCCAGGAGCAGAACCAGACGCAGGTGCAGAGATACTCCCTTTCTTCCTCCGTACACCCCATTTTTTGACGCTTCCTATCCTGCTCAGGAGGGTCGCTCCCGCACTTATAGGACTACTAGGACTAAGACCGGGACCGGGACCGGAGCCGGAGCCGTGGCTAGTATTAGCACTGGGATTGGCGTTGGCGCTACCGGTCGTGTTAGACCGTGGTGTAGCAGGACACGCAAGGGAAGTAGAAGCAGGGGCAGTAGCATTCATATGAAACTCTTCGTCTTCGTCCTCATCTTCAAACTCGTGGTCAAGCTGAAGTTCACCCCGTGGATAAGAACCTATATCCCTCATCTCAAAAACACCCGGTCCGGTTCCCGTTCCCGTTCCTGATCCAGCAACAGGCGGACGACTCTTCTTCCTCAGTCTCCTTCTCTCGCGTTCCCTATGTATAGGTGGACTGGGGGGAAGGCCTCCCAATGGGCCGGAAGAGGAACGAGAGGAAGAGCGGAGGAGAGTTTGTGAGGTTATGGTGAATGCTGAAGAGGGTGGACGGTTTGTGGTTGTAGTTGTGTGGGTGCTTAAAGGGATGGAGAATACGGAAGAGGTTGGGGAGTGGGATGGTGGTGGTGATAGTGGGTGGGGGGACGAGGTGGTATTGGTGGTGGATGAGGGGGGCAGGAGAAAAGGAAAGGGAAGAGTAGGGACAGGCGGTGGTGGAGTGGACGTCGATGCCGATGCCGATGCTAGCTTTGAAAGCGCAGCACGTCGTGAACGGGCAGTGACAGTTTGGTCGTCCTCTGGGTCGATGTCTAGGTCGTCGTCGGAAGACGAAGAGTATGTAGTGCTGGATTTCGTCTTTCTCGTACCTGGACCTGCCAATGGACTTGGGCGAGCACGGGTACGAGAACGAGAAGGCGTAGGGAGTGGTAGTGCACCCTGGAACTCGACATCCCAACTCTCTGGTCTAAGCTGTCCTTTGGGCCTAGACGGGGTAGTAGGATTGGAGGGTGGCGGTGGAAAAGTAACAAAGTGTTTTGGAGAATTGGAGTCTTCAAAGTCATCGTCCCAGTTTTCAGTTGTGTTTCTGGATGGGGTATGAGGAAAAGAGAGTGGTCGTTTGTTGTTGTTGTTGTCGTCGTCGTCGTCGTCGTCGTCGTTTCTGTCCCAGTCGGTTGTGGTCGTACTTGCAAATGAGATTCGAGGTTGATCGTCGTGTGTGTTCGTTGAAGTCTTTTGGAATTCAAAGTCGTCATCCCAGTTCTCTGTGGATGTCATTAGCTTTTGATCATAAAGTTAGTGAGAGAATCAGTAGAATACCGGTTGAGATTGTATCAGTGTTGTTCATGGTCGTATCATCTCAAGACGGGCCAGTCACTCTTTCGCTTCCGACTCTGATTTCATTCGTCTTGAACAAACTCCGATTCACCGTCCTGTACATTCGATCCTCCATACACAACATTCCAACCCTACTTTTTTAGTACGCGTGTCGCGTCGAGGTGACGGCGGTACACACCCGCGTCGGTCAATCTCCCCTATAGAAAAAGACAGCTGAAACATAATCATGCATGACAGAAAATGTCAAATTTACAGACTAAACGGTCTACGCTGTTAGTACTTCAACAACTTGAAGTT
>QLOK01042358.1:0-10434 GCA_003313805.1 Tricholoma flavovirens
ATGTGGGTAGCAAGGTTTTGCAGTTTGGGGAGTTTGGGTTCCATATCGAAGGTGATGTCTGTGCCCTATGGTCCATGTGAAGCTCCGCTTACTGGTCAGCTCAGCGTAAGCAATCATCGAGTTGATAACGATATTGAACCATACCAAGTACAGTGGGGGGATGTGATCTGCTCCTGACTCTGATCAGATCACTCAATGCATACTCTTATCACCCAATCCCCACTGTATGACAAGAATCATTGGCTCCACAGATGTCTCATTTCCTTATCTTATTACTGTATTTAGGCTATCAGTATCAATATTTCTGTTTTTAGCCCATATGAACTGTCACATAAGAGAAGCAGGTCCACACTCTGGTTTCTTTTCTCCCCCCATCTTCCTCACTCTCCCCTCTCACTCTCCATTTCTTATCATGCCTTGCAGAAAAAAACCTTGAAAAATCCAGATGATATTTCTCAGCCTGAGCAAGCTAAACAGCCTGTTGCTACAGTTGACTGTATGTAGGCATTTATATTATGTTTCTTTTCTGACTATGGTTCATGTAATTAGCTCCTGGTGTACTTCCTGATACCTCTGGTGTGTGCTTCATAATTCTTTTCTTACAGTAGTTCCAATTCAAGTGTTGAAACTTCTGCAGAATCTCATACTTGTGTTCTGCATAAGGTATCTTTGAAACAACTGGGCATGTTGTTCAATAATATGTGCATTTATATGCTAACAGCTGAATTCATATCAGAAATGGCTATGCCTTGTACAAAGACCTGGAATGCAACCAAGTCATCATCTAATCCTGCTCTGCAAGACTTGAAAAGTTGTCATAGCTTAATATAGAAGTAATAATAATTCTTGTTGAACCTTCTATTCTGCAACCATGTTGATACATCCACATCACAGGTAGTACTTAGGACACACACCAGTACTTTTTGCATTGCAGATAACAGGTCTATACAGTAGTCTGATCAACCTTGATCAACCTCAAACCACTCCGATCACATTTTCAAAGCAATATTGTGCAATATTGAGCCCCTCAAACATCTTCATTCTGACTTTGAGCACTAGCATGACTCTCTCATACCTTGTACAACCCCCTCAAACCTCACTTGATAAGTGTTGATCATGTTACAAACATTTGATCAACCTCAAACAGCAATATCGAGCTCTCAATAATTCTTGAAACAAATTAATTGAGCTTGACCTTCCTCAAACTTCTTCAAACATCTTTGCAATACTTTCCACAAGTTGAGATATACTTATCAATCGATTCATGAGCCCTATGAATGTCATCAAACCAGTCACAATCATTTCAAACATTCATTGATCGAACTCGATCGAACTCCAGCACACTTCAAGCCCATATCAAGCCATTTCACACACTTCAGCAGCTGTATTCCTTATCATTGGAGACTTGTACCATCCTCCTCCACCAAGCAAGATCATATGACAAGCTTATTGCATGAAGAACAATAGGCCAGGTTGCACTTTGAAGGACATGAGAGGGTTTTAGAGGTATTTCGGACTCCTCAAAGGGAACACATGTATGTACCACATGATACCCTTTTGTTTGTCTCACTTTTCACATCATTCTATCATCTACCCATCGTTTTTAGACCCATTAGATTGTTTACATCCTGCCTCATGTAGGCCTCATGTTTTATTTCCTTTTAGTCCTATGTTTTTCAAACCTATATAACTTTGTATTACCTACCTTTTCCAACAAGAAATTGTTCCCCTTACTTCTCTATCATCTGATTTGAGAGCTCCCACTCTTGAGTCCAAGTCTCTAGTCTTTCTCGAAGTTTTGCGATGTTGTTGCAAACTTCTTCAAAAATTGTTGTATTGTCATCTCAAACATATTGAACATCATCCAGTCATTGCCACTTCTGTATTAGTACCTATTAAACCCCCCATCTACACCATTCCCATCCTCCTTCACATATCTGACTCATTCCTCAAACATCTTGAACTTTTATTGAGACCTCAAAGTTTTATAATGACCTCAAAGTTTTATCACAACCTCGATCTTTTTTAGAACCACCTTGCTACCTTCCTCTAACCTGTGTTATGCCATACGAAGCCTTTTGTAAGGTTTTGTGTGGGTTTCCTGGTCAAGTATTATCAATGTCTTTGCCAACCATCTAAGCATTCACAGCAGGGAAGTCTCACTCTCAGTATTCTCAGATATACATACAACTAACAGGGTTTATTTAGATGGATCCATTACAACCATTGACTCCCACTAAACCAGTGATAATACTCAACCCAGAAACCTAAACAAACCACTAAAATGGCTCTGTTCAGTATAACCCAAGTCAGAGAAAGGTTGCGAGTCATTCTAAACTTTCACTGATCTCCAGAAATGATTGACAAATTGATGGGATGCTATATCGGGATATGCAATGCTATTTTGGGAGCTTCAAAGCTATTTTTGGATGTTTTCGAGGATTTTCAAGGATCTTTGAGATATTTTTGAGACTGCAAAGTGGGTTTCGATGGTAGGAACGAGTGATGCGATGGTATAGCGAGGTGTGGGAAGTAATATTGAGGTCTTTGAAGTGGTTTTTGCGATGTGCGATTGATATTTGAGGATTTTCAAGGATTCAAAAATGCTGTTAGATAAAAATCATGGATAGTACAAGGATAGATAGACATTACGAAAGGTGAACAATGATAAATGCGAGAGGATGACAATAATTTCGAGAGTGAGAACAAGGATGAACAAGTTGTGATGAAATCTGATGAATTTTTAAATTGAAACTTCATGACTAATGATGAGAAGAGGGTTCTAGCTCTCAACTCTTAATACTATATGAATGGGGGATTCTTCCCTTCTCTTATTCAATGTAAATAGTACAAGTTTTATGTAGTTTAAAAGAATAAAGCTAAAAGGGGAAATGAAGTACAAAGAAAACATATGGAGATCCAAAACAAGTTGATGAACCATATGGAATGATAACAATGAGTCAAGGGAGTGTGGGAGACAATAAATCGAAATACAGACTGTCCTTTTGTTGTATGTATCCGAAAATATCACAAAAATATCACAAAATATCGCAAAATATCACAAACTGCTGCTATAGTGTCTGGGGGCATGTAGAAGTGATATCAATAGTGCGAAAATTTTGAAAAAAGCTCAAAAATGATTGGAACACTGCAATAAGCTCGAAAAAGGCTGGGATGTTTGCGATAATAAATCAAGGATGTTCTGGGAGTGTCGTGAAGTAGTTAACATTGATTCAAAAGGTCCACAATCATTAGAAACATCTGAAAGTACATGTGAAAATCATTTCAGAGCTTGATGCAAGGTGTGGACCTATCACCAGCAATTAAGGCTAAGACTGTGAAACTCTCTGACAAGGTTATGAAGTCCTCCAACATAGCTGCAAAGTCCCCCAAGACCACTAAGCAGAAGGTTCAACCTGTGAATTCTATTTTAAAGACTCAAGTTGCTCCTGTATCTATGTTTGCTGCTCATCAGATTGAGGCTTCTCATAACAAGCAAGCTGCTTCACTCTTATGTACTCCACACAAACAGCATGGTGGTCAGATTCACTTTACTCATGAACAAGAACCCTCTCCAACCCATCAACAGGCTCCCCAGAATTTACCTTTGCAGTTGGGAGCTTCAAATGGTGAATCCTATCATTCAGATGTTGAAGAGGAGTTGGTGGAAGGGGTGCAACATTTGGACTTTTGTGATTCTGAGTCTCATTCCAAGTCTGAGTCCAGCTCTGGCTCTTGGTCATCATCTCAGTCATCCTCAGGCTCTAGTGTTCATTCACATTCATGTGCACAACCCCCACATGCAGGACCTCATAGCAATCCACTTCAATGCCATTCAGAGCCAAGAGGTGGTGCCAAATATGTCTGGTCATTTTTCACAAAGGTCAAGGGACAGCATGAGTGTGTATTATGCCAGTGAGTTTCCACATTATAAATCTATCATATACAGAGTAATTGGTGCTTCAGACATGCTCACAAGTCTAAGTCCTCACATGCTATTGGTTCATTTGGTGTAACGACAAGCACCTCAAATTTACAAAAGCATTTATATAGTGAACATGTTGAGGACTGGGTTACTGGTTGTGATGATCTGAAGATTAAGCACTGCTCAAGCAGCCTTGCCAGCTGTTCATGAATTTCATGCTGAACCTGAGCCTATGTCATTGGAGGTGGATGTCAAGAATACACAAAGGAAGCATTTGTAGAAGCTATTCTTGAATTCATTGTTGGTGATGACCAAGTATGTTCAATTCCTCTAACATGTTGTAATATTGACATTACTTTAGTCTATCAATATTGTGGAGTCTCCAAGATTAAGAAAGATGTTTCTGCTTCTTTGTAAGGAGCTGCAGGAGTCAGACATTCCAGGTCATACTATAATACATGCTCATATTGAGAAAGGTTATGAAGAACACATCAATCAGCTTGAACAAGAAATGGAGGTAAATTAGTTCTTCAAATTTTAAGATACATACTGAATTCAAAATTGCATGGAAATCAGTTGGAAAATTTTTGTTTACTACCAATGCCTGGACTGATCCAAACCAGATGTCTTTCATGGCTGTAACTGCACACTGGATTGAGGCTGTGACAGAGAAAGGACCAAGTGGCTCTAAGAAAACACTTCAACTTTGATCAGATCTTGTAGGATTTCATAAGCTTCCTGGACATCACACAGGCGAACATTTGGTGCACTGTTTTCTGTTTATCACTGACTGCTTAAAGATTACAGAAAAGGTAAGTAGAATAATTTATATGTTTAGGCCATGACAGAATATAATAGCTTCTCAGATGGGATGGATTACCTGTGACAATGCATCCAACAATGATATGATGTTCAGATACCTGTCGACTCTCCTCCAAAAGCACAGAATCAATATTAATATGGATGACCAAAGGATTCAGTAGGTTTATAATTCACTGTATGAACTAATTTTGATATTATTTGATAGCTGCTTCCCTCACATTGTAAATCTTGCATGCAAAGCAGCATTGGCAGCTATCACAGATCTGACATACATTGATGACACTGTTGAAGACTATTCTGATTATGATCCCAGTTATGTGTATGCCAAAGATTGCATTGCAACTGCATGTTCTCTTGTAAATGCAGTAAATTATATTATATTTTCATTCATTCTTGACAATATCAACAAATACGAAACAGTAATATCAAGAAACAGCAGTTTTCAACCTATGTACAACAGTATTTTGAACAAGACTATCAGCTCCTCCATGATGTGACAACAAGGTGGTCATCGACATTACTAATGATCAATCGGGTCTTGAAGTTGAAAGAGGTAAGTTTAGCCTATTGTTAATTTACTTTACACTAACAGTGTTATAGGCTATTGAAGATATCACACACAATAATGAATTTAAAGAACTGTGGAAATATCAGCTAAGTGAGCATGATTGGGAATTGTTATCAGATTATCAGCAAATACTTCAAGTAATTATACAGCTAATTTCTAACAATTAACTTTGAAACATACTGACATAAATGACTTAGGTCCCTCATGCATTTCAGGACATTTTGGGTGCTGAAGCAACACCTACAATATGCTATTCAGTTCCTGCATACTATGTCTTTATCAACAAGTGGACACTGCTCAAGGAAGATAACCCACAGTGGGCCAATATAATTCAGCCTGGTCTGGATAAACTAGAAGATTATCAAGAACATCTAGCTGAAACACCAGTATATGTGGTGGCAATGGGTAAGCTTATTCAAATTTACATTGGCTTGAAATAACTAAAAATAATCTGGAATAGCAATTGATCCTGCAAGCAAACTAAGTTACTATCATGATCAATTACCAGAGAAGTATGCAATAGCCAAAGACATTTTTTTGAGAGCTGTAAGCTTCAAATTGGTAGCCTGTTACAAGCCAATAACATTAATTCTGATAGCTTTGTCCTTATGATAACAATCGGGCTGATGGGAGACAATCTAACCAACCAGCAGCCAAGTCATCATCCTCCCAGCCAACAGCAATGGATATTCTTGGTCTCAATCAAGTTACATCAACCCAGCCAAAAGTCTCATTAGAAAAGGTGGTGGATCAGTATTTGGGCAATCCTAACTCTGGGTCTGGTATCTTGGCATTTTGGCAGGTAATACACTATGTTCTATCTGTGATTTTCCTGCTTTGCTGAATCATATTCAGGAACATGAACACCGGTACCCTCACATATTCCAACTTGCAATGGATATTATACCTATTCAAGCTTCAAGTGTCCCTTGTGAAAGAGTATTTTCATCTGGGAAGGAGATAATGGCACCTTGGAGGAGGCGTATCTCAGGTAGACTGATGGAAGCCCTACAGATGTTGAAGTATTCAATCAAAAAAGGACGACCATTGAACTTTACCCAGGGTATGTGCTGGACAGATGAACTTACAGAATTTGAGTTTGCAATGAGGATGGATCCTGTGGGTGATGCAGAAGCATATGGGCATAGCTTAGGAGAACCTCAGATGGACCTAGATGGTATTGATGAAGATCTTGAAGACCTGCAGAATGATCTGGAAGCATTGGAACAGCAACTCCTGAGTGGTTCAGATGATGAGGAAGAGGAAGGAGAGGAAGAGAAAGATGATGATGATGATGAATAACTTCTGTTTCTGCTTTAGATATGTACATTTATGCACAAATGTTGTAAAATATATTGTTATGAAGATATCACTTGTCTCCCATTGTATTGTTCACCAACACCTCTTGCATCTGAGAAGACCCACAATTGCAGGCTCCTTCGAATACAGGAGCTGATAATGATGATGACAACAATGTGGTACCACCATTGGGGGTGGGGTAGGGATCCACCCCATGAACAGTTGCTCACAGCAGTGGGGTGTAGCTAAGAGAATGAAAAACAAAACAAAAAACAAAAAAAAGAAGGAAAAAAAAAAAAAACCCCACCATCTCATGTTTGTAGTGAGGGTGGGGTTGTGCCACTCCCAGGAGACGTTAGTGTCTCCTGGACCATCATTCCTGCTGCCCACTCCCTGTGTTTGTCATTTGTCCTCCCCCCTCCCATCCCCTTGTCTCCCCTCCTCCCTGCCCTCCCTGTGATCCCCCCTTGTCTTTGTCCTAGTGTTGTCTCATGTGTAAGCACCCATGATCCACCCTGTGAGCAGTGGCTCGCAGGCAAGGGGCAGGTGCTGGCCATGCTGGTGGTAGCTAACCTGGTGCTTCATTTTGTCCTGGCACTGGCTCAGTCAGCTACAGAAGTTGAAGCCAAAAGAAAAAATGTGCCTATGGCCCAGGAGACGTTAATGTCTCCTGGGCCATCATTCCTGCTGCCTGCTCCCTGTGTTTGTTGCCTCACCTCCCCTCCCATCCCCTCGCCTCCCTGCTGTCCCCCCTTGTCTTCATCCTAGTGTCATCTCATGCATAAGCACCTGTGATCCACCCTGTGAGCAGTGGCTCGCAGATGAGGGGCAGGTGCTGGCCATGCTGGTGGTAGCTAACCTGGGGCTTTGTTTGGTCCTGGCACTGGCTTGGTCAGCTACAGAAATTAATTGAAGCCAAAAAAAATGCACCTATGGCCCAGGAGACGTTAACATCTCCTGGGCTATTGTTCTGCTCACCACATTTGTTGTCTTGCCTCCCCCCTCCCATCCCCTTGCCTCACCTCCTCCCCACCATCCCCCCTCATCTTCAGCCTAGTGCCTTCTCATGCATAAGCACCCATGATCCACCCTACGAGCAGTGGCTCACAGGTGAGGGGCAGGTGCTGGCCATGTAGCTATCCTGGTCCATTGTTTGGTCCTGGCATCAGCTCATTCAGCTACAGGAATTGAAACTTACAAAAAAGAACATACCTACAGCCCAGGAGATGTTAGTGTCTCCTGGGCTATCATTCCTGCTGCCTGCTCACCATGTTTGGTGTCTCGCCTCCCCCCTCCCATTGCCTCACCTTGCCTCCTCCCTGCTGTCCCACCTCTAGTGCCATCTTGTGTGTAAGCACCCATGATCCACCCTGCGAGCAGTGGCTTGCAGGCAAGGGGTGGGTGCTGGCCATGTAGCTATGCTGGTCCTTTGTTTGGTCCTGGCATTGGCTTGGTCAGTTACCAGTACAGGAATTAAAGCTGAAGAAAGAATGCACCTATGGCCCAGGATGTTAAAATCTCCTGGGCTATCATTCCTGCTGCCCACTCCCTGCATTTGTTGTTTCATCTCCCCCCTCCTATCCCCATCATCCCCCCTTGTCTTTGGCCTAGTGCCATCTCACTGTGGGTTGCCTCATGTTAGGCCTTGTTGTTAGCAGTAGCTTAGATCCTAATGAACAAGAAAAACACTTAGTTAGTAGAGAAAAACAAGAATTGAAACATAAAAACACACCAGTGGAACAAATGATGGTTGCCATCATTCACACCTGTGTTATCTCCTAGACTGTTGATTGGGGCTATTCATAGACATCTCACATCCCTTTTGGAGGGGAGGAGACACTTGTGTGATGGCTGGCATAGCTGTTACCGAGGTATGTACAGAGCTTGATGGGGAGACAAGAAGAAACATTAGTTTGGCTTATCACAAGGCTAAGAAAGTCAAAAACATGCATACTTTGTGTAACAAAGGTCCCATATACTAGATAACAGGATAAAACAAAGGAATAGAGTGTAGCATACAGTGGATGATGAAAGGGGAGGGGAAGCAACATGGGATGAGCAGCCAGTGTGACAGCAATGCATAGTCATCAAAGCCAACTGACATGTGCTACATTTTGACAGCTAAGCTGCTCTGAGCTGCTCTGGAGCCACAGAAATTGGCTCAGATCATGAGTCAGAGCCACAAAAATGGCTTAGTTGATTGAGCTGAGCCGTGGCAACACTACTGATGCTGTCCTGAAAATTGCTGTAAAATGGTTCTGTTAGTGAACATAAGATAAGCATCTGTGTGTTTACACACCTGGCTGGCTGGGTATACATAGGGAAAGCCTAGCTCTGCAAAATTAAAAGGGGTATCATTGTTGAAAAGACCATGATTGGGGCTGTTTTAATATATCATCAAACATGATATGTCTGTATTGCTATCATTCTTACATGTCCATCAAGTTATAAAAGAGTAGAATTATAATGAGTGTAAAGGGAAAAACCAGAATACTAGATCTAGATACACACTACATGTCTTCAAGATGTTAGATTTTTTGGTGATGTGACAAGCTGTCACTGAATATTACATAATCCCATAATTGATCCGATGCTCAAGTTGTTCAAATCACCATGATGGAGCAGACAGTGAAATCAGTTGATGACCCAAGTGACTAGATGTGTTAATTTTTGAAGTGATCTAGAATTGAGCAGCCCTAAGAGCTTCTTAGAAGATCACCCTAAAGCCAGTAAAGACATCAGAATGATCCAAATGAATGCCTACCATTAACAAGAAGGTCATGGTCAACATCAGGCAATTGATCCTCATTCCCACAACCACTCTTGGGGTCCTGGAACCCATGGACATTTTTAATTGTCACACCTGTAGTTCCATTGCATTTTCAAGTTTATGATTTTCCCATGGTCATCGCCTACTGCCCACACAGGAAAGCTGTTCTTATATGACCATCACCAGCCCAGCATTCATGGATACCAAGGTGCCTGTCATATTTGTTTGGCTGTGGGATCTCAGAGTTCCTATTGTGCTTTTGCATAATGTCTTCCACCTCTTGTATGTAAATAAACTGTAAATGATTCCAGCAGGATTAGAAGGTTGGTTCAAATGTTAGGGAGTGACATGGGTATGGGTAGCACCATGACAATCCAGTCATGTGTACACCTGGGTACAGGTACAGGTTTGTGTTGGAATGAATGGTTGGACATTACTTATAAATCTGTCTAATAAAGGGAGAGTGGTAACATAAGCGCCAAGAGCGCCTGAAAAAGGGAATCTGACTAAGGCTGACTAAAATTTGACTAAGCTTCCTCACTTTACTGTACTGTGAAAATCCTGACTAAGCAAACCCGGTGAGTTCAACAAAATGCAAAAACCTGGGCACGGCCCCAGTGGCAATCTAATATTGGTGTAGCTACATAACAAATACAATTATTTTGCTATTGAGTAAGAAACTGAGTAATGTTACTGTGCTGCGAAAATCCTGACTAAGCGAACCCGGTGAGCTGAACAAAATGCAAAAACCTGGCCACGGCCCCAGTGGCAATCTAATATCAGTGTAGCTACATAACAATTGAGTAAGAAACGGAGTGACATTGTCTGTAAGCAATGTAAGAAATATCTGCTGAGTGAAAAACTAAAACTGTATATGAAGTGCACCATTCCGACATTAAATCTACTGAGTGAAAAATTGAGAAAAGATTGAGTCAGTAAAACATGTATCCAGTTGGTAAGGAAAATCTGTAATGATAACAAATACAATTATAACTGAGTAACATTGTCTGTAAGACCGCCTGTAGGCAATGTAAGAAAAAAAACTAAAAC
>QLOK01042373.1:0-14928 GCA_003313805.1 Tricholoma flavovirens
GCACAACTTCTTAAAAGTTGAAGCCAAGTTCTCTTCGACACCCCTCCGGATTACCAATCGGTTCCTGCACGGATTCCCCTTCAGCCTCAGTCTATAACAAGATTGGGGTGAGAGAAGGTATTTTTATGTATGGTGAAGCACATTGATGAGAATGAATCATGATTACAAAATCCAGATAAGGTATGTGGCCCCCCCCCCTCCCCACATACCTTCTCAGAATCTGCTGGCAACCCCTTGTGCTACATACATACTCTCTATATACCTGCCCATTGGCTGACCACAACACATGAGAAGCACTTGTGGTCCTTTCATTCCCATAAGATGATATGTCCTTAGGTGGCCCATTACCTTGACAGTAATGGTTTGCAAAAGTTTACCATTTCATCCTCAATTTCCTGATGTTGCCAGGCCACTGCTCCGAAAGGGCTTAAAAGGAGAGTTGCCGTTTGAGGCTACGCGTTTGTCGTGCCCTGTTTGATCGAAATTCCGATCAGTTTGCGCCTTCTCACGTCACTCTCCTCCAAGCGGAAGCCTAAGGCGATGCCAAATTTCTATGTTTATCTATGCGTAAGGTACTCACTGCATGCTAACCAGTTTTTTTCATTATACCAATAGCGCTGAGTCAGCCCCGACCCCGATCTTTAAATGTCCTTAAGCAGCTGATCCAATAAGCTGGGACATGACCAAATTCAAGTTACGGTCCCCATTTGGCTCTGGCATCGCCATTCGCCAGGCAGCCGGGCTTGTGCCTGGGGTTAGTTAGTCCTGCCATCATGGAGATCCAACTCCTGGCGTACTAATGACAACATCTTGACTAGTACATATTCAAGTTGCCGCTAAGCAGAACTTCTTGAGCAGAGCCGTCATTCCATCTGAACTGCCACCATTCTGAGGCCGCGCGTTCAAGCTCGCTTCTGGTACTAGAAGCTTGCCAGAACCGAGGAGTCGGACATGGAGCACCAGGCTCGTTGCTAATATACCTCTGTGCATCCCAGGCCGCTGCCTTACGTCCGTGACAGATGCTTCTGTGTCGTCATCATGCAGTAACCTGGTAGCAGTATCGTATATTTTCTTAATTAGCTTTCGCAATGCATCTATTATCATCATTTTCTATTTCTGATCCAATACCGCGTGGTCGAGCTATTAGTTTAATTCTACGGTAACAACATGCGAAGCTAGAGAGAGAATTGTCCACGTATCACAACGACGAACTTAAAGAGAGTTATCCAAACTATAGCTAGTACTTTTACAAATACAATCAGTTGCGTCCACTTGATAACCAACTAGTACATTATTAGGGGACTCGGGAGATGACGGGGAAAAATATATCGCGGAGAGCTATGAGCGATACGACGAATGAGAGTTCATATAGGGCTGCGAGGCGTGAGCTTAGAGGTCAGCAAGAGAACGCGACGCGTAGAAGACACTCACATTTGACGATGATGAATGTGATTTAGAGTCCTGTACATCGACCGCCATGGCAGTAGTATCGGGTGTCGTGACCGAGATGAACTGCGCCATATGGCGGAATTGGGGGCCCACATCCTGGGCTTGGCTATACGTCTTCTTCATCTCAGCCGCTTGATCGCCTGCTTCTTCGTATGAATAGCTATATTGTTCCAGACCATTGATACAATTCCTCGCTTCTGGTCGCCCGAGGCGAGCCAGTAGTGTACCGGCTTTGATGCAGCTGACGTGCATGACAGCGGGATCAAGTTTCTATAAGAATGTCATGTTAGGAATGAATGAACGATGAACGATAACAAGTTAATAACTAAATATCCATGTTCCGTTAATACAGCAGCCTATATGTCCCAATGCGGACGTTAATCTTTGCACGCAAAGGATACGTATTTTACACACCAGGCCGGCAATTCGGAGGGCTCCTTGCAGTGCTTCGTCCATAATTTGTTGTTGGACTTCTTCAATACGCTCTCTGTTGGACCCTGCCGTATGATTTTTCATCTCTTTCACTCCGAAGTCGTCCGTGGCGTTGAATAGAATGATCCACATGACATGATACGTCGCATCGCTTGCGCAGGATGAAACAGCCTACATAAGATTAAGTATTGAAGTTGACTGAAGCAGATCAGTTGTGTGCTAATACTAACGGAAACAAAATCCCAATCGCCCCTGAAATTATTGGGAACACCAACTTTTTTCAGGTAGTTGTCCCGCCATTCAAGAAGTGAAGAGGTGAAAATGGATAGAGATTCAACTGGAATTCCGTCCGAGTCCGTCTTCGGTTTCCACAGTTGTCGAGACATATGTCGTGATATACGCGCCAATGAGTGCGCTGCTTTATAGTAACCCTGGAAGATGAGTCAGGTACAACATCGCGAGAGTGGCTCATGAATCTCACTATGAACTACGATAAGGTCATTAGCTAGTAATAAAGTAATATATGTGCACTATAATTTACCTCCAGTTGTTCCCTAGGTGAAGGCATAGGTCCATGCATCTCACTGATTGGATCCAGAGTGTAAAAGTCAATATCATAATCGTCGTCGTCCAAGACAGGTTTTCGGCGATAGTAGGCAGACGCATAGGCGTCACATATGCAAGCCATCCACCAGGCGAAGATCATGGTTCCACGAGCCTCTAAATCGGGAATTTGTGTCATTGTAGATTTGTGGTTAATCTAATGGCGTCATAAGGTCATTTGACGAATGAAAAGTATAATGATACTCGCCTGAAGATCAAGTAAATGATGGGTGGCTGCTGTTAACCAAAACCCGTGGAAACCTGAGAGGAAACCGAGGGTAAGCATGGCCGGACTATTCAAAATAACGGGTTGGTACCTGTGGGGTCTGCAGCGTTTTCTGAGAGTTGTCAGGTATGAGCAAAATAATAATGGGACATTGCACTCACGACTTTGCAGCGGTTCGATGAGCAATCCAATGACAACATGATCAGGCGTAGGTATACGATGAACTTTCAGAGCTTCCGCAAGGTTCCGCGCACGATCAATAAGTTCTTTGGCTAGTAGCCTTTGGCCGCCCGGACGCCGGTCCGCGACCAGTAAGGGGTGTTCAGAGAACTTGGCACCCCAAGCAAGGACGGTGGCCACTAAAGCGGGGTGCAAAGGATTTTTACCGGAGGATTGCGATAGGCTAAGTTGGAGACGGCTACGGAACTGTGCGGGATTAAGGAGGGGGATCCGCGTGTGGACGATTTGGAAAAAGACCTCCACGAGGTCAAGCGAGAATCTGCCGAAATGAATGAGATCAGCTCATTAGGTTATCGGACGCCCAACGTAGGGGTGGGAGAGGAGCCAAAATGACCATCGAATGATTTCAGCAAAAACAATAGTCGCACCCGATATGGCAGGGTTATGGCACATGATGATTTGGGAAATGAAATTTCATAAGTACTTACTCAGCTTTAAAACTGTCACTTTCTAGTTGTGATGCTTCTTCTCCCCAACAATCGTAAGGAGATCTTGGTCGCCCAGGTGGGAGATGAAATGGTATCAGATCGCTGAAGTGAAACCGATGAGGGCTGATAATAAATAATCAACGATAGAAAACGAACTTGGTGTTCTCTGGAGGAGCAAATACGTACGCCAGTACACCCCGTGTTGATGTGGCGAGTGTTATAGGAGGATGAAACCCAAACCTGACCTCCAATGGGAAAGTGTGAGGGGCAGAAGCAGCGTGACCGTTTTCCATAAATGAAGAGGGACTAAGGAGGACATAAGGAGAATGCTCATTAAATCAGAAAGGACGAGAAGCATTTACGTTGCCGGAGGAGTCGGAGACGAAGAGCTGGGGTTATCAGTTGTCAGGTACAAATGAACCCCAGAGGAAAAAAAAAAGACGGCACATTAATGAAGGTGGAGACGCGAATCGCCCGAGAACCGCGCTGGGTTGTCCAGCAGAGTCTAAGAGCGTCACAGCATATTTTGGAAGCCCTATGGAGAGATTTCGTGGCCTGCGAGAGATGGAAGCGTTGCGCTTCTTCTCGCTAGTAGCTTGCTGCACATAATGTCTAGATCAAATTAGAAATGAGATTTGGGGACGAAGAACAGATTCCGACGATACCAACGTGCAAGGATAATTCTTGGACAAACAATGCTAATTTCGAAGAGTAAACGACGATAGGCAGAATTATTCAGAGCTATATCACCTGGCACTGGGCGGCGGAGTCAAACATATGCCAACGAACGATGAGATAGTATAACGTACTTTATCTTGGCCTGGAAAACGATTGCACTTGACCTTTCTCGTCCTGACATAAAGATGTAAGGCGACATGTGTGATGAGTGAATGATGGATGTGAAAAGAACCTGCAAGCGTCACAAGCGGTATTCTGCTTCCTTGGAGGGGGTAATGATTTTGTATAGTCTTGACCTTGATTCTGGACCGAAGAATTCGGAAGAAAAGGACCTGCAAACGAGTAAGATTGTTATAGCGAGCGTCAGGTGTGATGAAATAGAACCTGAGTGATTGTTTTGAATAGAATCCGCAGGTAATTTGGAAGAGTCGTTCATGATTGATACCCAAATTTAGAGAGTAAAACGTTCTGAACAGGGGGGAAGAGTCATTTAATAGACAAGTTGGATACTTATACAATCGGAGGTAGACCAAGACGGCCTAATAAAGCCAAGCAAATCGTAAGCTGACATTTCGGAACCGAAGCTCGTTTTTCTTTTCACGCCATAATGGTCAAAGTCGAAATCGTCGAGGAGAAAGACGGCTCAACTTCTCCTTATGCCTCCTCAGATTCTTCTCGCACATCGTCCTCAGCTTCTCTCTCGTCCGTCTCTTCAGATCTCACAGTAGACGAGTCCCTTTTTGATCGCATAGTCGCTCTCGTGGATATCGTACCTCCCACAACACGTCATTCCATTTCTTCACGCATCTCAAAAACTGCCTTGTTCGTTAAACGAGGTAGCAAAATTATTGGAAATATTGTATGGGTTGTTACAACTTCCGCTTTACTCGTTGCTTTGCCATTGGCTTTGAGCTTGGAGGATGAAGCCAAAATTGTTGCCCAAGAAAAGGAGATGATGGAACAGCAGCAGGGTGCCCAGCAGGTCAGTTTCCATGTCTTGTCATGCTGGGCTACTAATCACCGGGCTTTCTCAAGATGTTGGCACCTTCCATGTATCCTGGGCCGCCCGGTTCAAATCCTAACCAGCCACAACAACCAAAAGCTCTTGTCCCGCCTGGGTTCTGACCCATGGATGAACGTTCGCGAGATTCTTATACTACCTAGGGCAGCTATACAGTTCGACCATGTCGGTCTGTTATTCACCTCCCCAACGTCATACTAGCATGCTCTGTCCCTCTGCGATCATTGTTTACATACGCATCTTTTTTTCTGGATATGGAGCTCATGTTCATGACGTTGCTATGTCACAACGTATCAAGCATTCCAGTTAGGATTGAATTCTATTATGAAATCTTACAAGACGGAAAGCCCTACTAGTAGTCCGATACCTATCCGGTCAGTACGACATCAAACGTCCTGAAAAATGGTCTTACCGCTGTAACGGCAGCGGAACGAGAAGGGAACACGATTGGCCGCACGAAGTTCTCTCTAAATTGCCAAATCCGTCCAAGTTAATTAGTATCACCTCGGCAAACAAACTAAACAAAGGTCACATACGCGGATCGGTAGCGGCGGAGATACGTGATGGCGTGGTTCTCGATTTCACTTGGTTCTACCCCAACCGCAGCCCAATCCCCTGGTACGTCAGCATCATCAATATATCGTCTCATGACCTCGTCGGGGCAGAGAGCAGGCCACCAAACGGCTTGAGCTGCTTTTGCGAAGGCTGTAGCAACTACTTTGGGCAGAACTGGAGCGCGGGTCGGGGGTTGATAAGTTACCGAGGAGACTAGGTCCAGAAGGTACTCGTGCGTCAGCGTCGACGGCCCCGGGAGGGACAGGATGCCGGGGAGTTGAGGGATGGATGTGAAATTTGCCAAAACTTGTGCAACGTCCATGACCTACACAACGGCATATGTTCATGTCTTCCCAATGAGAGAAAAACTTACATGTACGGGGCGTATTTGAGTTTGACCGTGGTTCAATGTCCACCAAATTGGCCAAACTGTATCAATGTTACCGTTTAAGCGCTTAAAAAAACAGTCAAGCGAACCTGCCATGTTTGTCAGAAGCTTGTCTTCGTAACCAAACATCGTCCCAGGTCTGACGATAGTGGCTGAGGGGAAGGCAGCCTTCACCCTCTCCTCACCCTCGGCTTTCGTCTGGTAGAATTTGGATTTCGATATAGTAGAAGCATTCAGATGCGAAACATGGACCAGACGTGAGACGCCCGACTGCGCAGCAACGGATGCAATCCTTTCCGCACCAGCCACGTGAACAGACGCGAAGTCAAAGTTCCTGCTCGAGCAATCAAGATGGGAAAGCGGAAGGTTTGACGGATTACGACATACTTGGTTTCAAAATCCCTGCCCACGAGGTTATAGACGATATCAGAGTGCCGAACACATTCCGCGATCTGGTTTTCATCCCGGATATCCCACTCCTGTCAGTTGCAATAGGTTAGACGACATGTACATTTCGTTTCTACAGAAGCAGTATCACCATCTTGACAATCTTACCCAAATCACCCATAGGCTTCAACCGTCTCACTTCATCTTCGTCACGGTAAGGAACAACAACCTGCGTTCCCATCTTTGCTATATACACGTTGAACATTATTCATTGTACAGAGTTAATCTACGCACCTAGTTTGGCAACAAGGTATCTTCCTAAGAATCCTGTGCACCCAAAGACAGTCGCGACACGCCCGGTGACCGCGCTGTATCCAGGAGGACCATACGAAATGATGGGCTTTTTGGAAGGGAGCGTGACGAGGTCATGGTAGGCCCGCTGTCAGCACGAAATAAATCAGAAGTTTGTAGGCCACAAGTGTATAACATACCTTTCCTGAGCTCTTTGCTGCATGCTGCAAGCGCAAAAGATTGGGTGTAGAGGCTATCATCCCCTTCCCCTTCAGTCGTCAGTGGTTGTGAATAACTTGAAGTTCGGGGAATGGCGGATACAACTCCGACGTCGATGCACGCCTTGCGCGTGGAAAAATTTCAGCCTCTACATACTTATTTCCTCCTTCCTTTTGGTGTCATCATGGTTCAAGGGAAAACTAAAGGACTGCAGAGCAAAGCTCCTCGACGGCCTACCAAAGCCGCTACGAACTTGAAAAAGGGTAGAAAGTACATCGCCCCCAAGAAACCCGCATTGGTGAAGCAAGCCTCCGCGCACAAAGTAGCTATATTTTGTTCAGTTGCACAATGAGTTTAAGGAGCACTTCTCAGGATCTTAGTGCGAAAATTAATAGATCCATCGAGCAGCAGATGATTTCTGCGGCTTCCTCCGGGAAATTGACCATAATGAAGCACACAGTACCAGAAGCGTGAGTCTTTTTTTCGTTCAAAATATATGGATGGACGGGCTAATTGGCCGATCTCCATCTGTAGTTCCTCCTCGAAGGAAAAGACCAAGCCCTAGCATCTGAATATCCTTCTCCCTTGGGGCATCACCACACCATTCCGTAAGTCGCTATAATAGTGCATTCCAAGCTAATCGCTGGATTTAGGCAATAGCCATGACGGGAACGTGCAGTCTAATCTCAACCGACAAGTCAGGTCTGCTGTTTCTGTGTCCATGTGAACGACAATCTTTCGTGTTCCATTCATCAGTCATGCAGGTCCTGAACAGTAACGTATCTACACAAAACTGCGCTGTTTTCGTATGTCAACGTGGTAGAGGTGTCAGATACCTTCTATTAATCCATGTGATCATAGATTCTTACGGCTTCATGGGCTAATTCAATCTGTTATCAAAGATTCACTCGCACAGTCTATTAAACATGGTTACCTCTCGGGGATGTTTATTCACGCCATGGACATTTGTCAGTGAATATTGGTTTCCTATCTGTAGAGCTTCAAATTCATTTCGAAGCCCTCTCCCATTGCATTGAACTTAGCTCGACGGATGTCAACGTGTTAATCCAGGATATGCCTGCTCCAGCATAGATCTCAAGGAACAAGCTATTCCAGGCAGCTCTCCTCTTAAACGTGCTTCACGATTGTCATTTTGATTAGGTAGGGGTACCTGAAAGAGCCCCTCATTCCGTTTGGCTGTCCGATTGTCTTCTCTCGGTCCGCCAGCTACGGGATCCATTTGGATGTCGTAGAGGGAAGGACGTCAACCTTGTCACACAACTATCTGAATCGTTATCATACCTGCCTCTGCAATCCTGACAGCAGGGGCAGTGGTCAACCAGGAACTTCAGCCGATAATGCTATGAGAAGACAACGGAGGTTGAACGGCTACGTCACTATAGTAGACCAATGAAAGCAAAGATTAAACCGTAGTTGGGCATGAAGCCGCCAAACTTCTCCCGTTCCTGAGTTTGGCAGATGAGTCACGAATCATTCATGACTTGGCGGAAGTCTGTCAAACTCAAAAATGCGCAGTGACTAACATCTGTCCTGACCACAGGAGTTTTGGCCCCTAATTAACTATTTGTCATCGACACTGTTGGGAAAGGGGTGGAACGCAGAGTACCGCAGCCGCGTTGGTGCCGAGGGTTTGACCTTCAAATGACGTGGATGACCCAAGGACGAGGATGGCCTGCCCTGCAGGCAAGAAGTCCTGGCGATTGCCGTGAAACGGTCGAGTTCACAGCCGAATCGCAAACAGGTGACGGTCAAGTAAGATTAGGTGGAAGAGAAAGTTCTCGCCGTTTTGGAAAAAAGTTGTGGGCATCTTGGTATGGATACGAGCCATGTGACGGCGGAATAGAAAATTCACATGTTCTCCTATAGGGCGCGGACTGACACAGAATTCCACAAAAGGCAAAAGCAATGTCTAGAGACAACAAAATAACATGTGGACCTAAAATTCAATGAATGAAGACATCCCGCTGCCATCCGTGAAGACGATAATCTCTCCAGAGAACATCGAATTGCTTGACGTTATTCCATAAGCGTTCACGGTTCCGCATTGAGTTCGATTCGTAGCACGCGTGTACGAAGGAAAGGTATGGAAATAGTGGCGAGTGAAAGGGCGACTCCACATTGAGCGCAACACACCCCGATGAGGTCGTACCGAGCCATTCCATGGCTGTACACCGTGCTCTCTCCTCCTCGCCAGCTATAGCCGGAACTGGAAGAATCCAGAATGTCGAGCCTTCCGTCACGGCCGCCTTGAAGGTCTGGTTGAGGAAGGTAGGCTCAGTGATGAGTACCCGGAGACTTCGCGAGACTGCGGACAGGGAAAGAAGAGCTGGAATCGGAAGTTCACGAAAGATGAGAATGAGAAGTTCAGTAGGAAGGGCAGTGAAAGGATTGGCTTCACAAGAATCGGTAAATGTCATGAATGTAGGGCCAGGTGAGGTGGTCGGAGAAGGCCAACTGAAAGTTAGTAAGCTGATACAGAGCGCGGTTCAGAGAGGAGAAGACACACATGTCTGGTCGCATTGATAGCCAACATTGGAAGTCTCGAAATATGGCCGGTAGGAGGTCAGTACCTCTTAACCCTGCATTTATTGCGCGGGAGGTATGTTTGGAGCTCTTGCGTGCTCCCAAGAAACGAGTCTGGTCGGTGTAATTATCTATTGTTTTTATGATATCTCCATATTGAATGCATGAAAGTATTAATCCCGTGCGCTGTTCTAAAGATCTTGAGAACGATAGATGTATAAAGAAGCTATCCACTCGTACCTCGGGGTTCGTGGCGCGAATTGACTATCTCGTATAATTCCCCTTCCAAGGTCATCGATGGCGCGGAATCCAGAAATGCAAGGCGTTGTGACAAAGATGGATCAAGCCAAGCATGCAGGTATTCTAAACAGCCACGCATAATGAAGAAACTGCAGTTAAGAACTCCACAGAAACTTGCTTCGTCTTCTGTTCGCACCCCGGATCCATCTTGGGCATCCGGATCATCGACAATGACACCATAGAAATAGCCATAGCAATCATATTGATTGATACGTCGCACTTGAACGTCGCGACCGGAAGGGCAGACACCACCGCGACCGTCGATAAAACATCCTTCGTATTGATCTTCGAAATGCCCAATACCAACGCAATCAAAATATTCCCAGTCTGAAAATCCGTCTGGAAAGTTTAGAGCACGATCATACAAAAAGTAGTCTTCAGGTGGCAACGTGAGTTCAAGCGCACTTGAGATGATGGAGGTCAAATTTTCGAGACTCAGGGAAACCTGCTTATACGAGAGAATCTCGGAAGCCATCTTGGCAGAGACAGTGTCGAGATCTTTATGTTCAATAAGCCCACTGGGACCCCCAAGGGGACTGAGGGCACTAAGAATGCAAGCGACCATGAGATGCAGGAACGAACCTGAGTGGACGCGTGGGAGATGGAAATGTCAGTGGAACCTGGTGGAACCGAATTTTAGCTCTAATTTTATGCGTTTTTATTTATTTACTGGTGCGATCACAGTGGCGTCACTCCGGCATATATTCTGAGTCCGTACACCGCCCAACAACTCCATCCTCCCGTGGTTATATGACGACGCCAAGGGAGATGCATCAGAATAGGGAAGTGGACGGGTGAGTCTAACCCTGGAATCCCTATCCCGTTCTTGAGGACGTGTAGGAGATTCTC
This sequence comes from Tricholoma flavovirens, assembly GCA_003313805.1. NCBI lineage: Eukaryota > Fungi > Basidiomycota > Agaricomycetes > Agaricales > Tricholomataceae > Tricholoma > Tricholoma flavovirens. The sequence continues at coordinate 10,611 of QLOK01042373.1, forward strand.
CAGTTCGATTTACGAAAGGTCGCAGGTGATATGGTGCACAACACCTAAACACCGCCACTTTCGAACAGCGGCCAAATTGGTCGCGGAAAAAATTTATTCCGAAACTCTTCTGAAAACGGCTCTGAGCGGCTCCGATGTGAACTTTCTAATACACTAAAAACACCACTGATTTGATAGTATATTAGTTGGAGCTCGGAACAACGATCCAACTGGTAGTTTGTAGAATTGAAAATCGCATCCTTGCATTCCACGAAAGACTATGAAAAAGTACAAGAAAGAAGCTGCAGCGCGTGCTCGACGAGGACGGCTCCTTCAACAAGAATTATGTTCAGCATTCAATGAGCTGGACTTCGAAGGCATTCAGAATGACACACTGGCATATACCTCTCCAAATTCAGATGAAGAATGTGATTGGGATGGAACTGTCAATCATTACCTGTCTTCAGATAATGACTCTGCATGGACTGATTCAGAGGCTGATGACGAGAATGACTCAGACTCTGAGGGGACAGAATACTCGGATTTGGAAGGAGATAGCCTGGTGGAAAGCTTGCAGAGGACACTGGAGGCAGAACTGGAGAGCCTGAGAAGGCCAACACCATATGAAGCCATCAAACGAGACCTCAGCACCAAGGATTGGAAAAAAGCGGAGCAGAACCGAGGGTTTGGTTACAGTGGGCATTCAGACCGGACAAAGCGGCGCCATGACAAAAAAGCACGCGACAAAGAAGAGGAGGATAAAAATCTGCGAAAATCGTGAGTAAAGTGCGGCCTTGCAAGGAGAACTCAGTTGTACTTACCTTGAGCCCATAGCAAGAGTGCCTCCTTGATGCGGTCGTACTTTCAGCCAACCCCCACTGCCCCTACACCCTCTACAGCTCCCCAACCATCTTCCATACCCCATGGTTTGACGCAGACTGTAGATCTCGCAGCCATACCAACTGCATTGGTAGTTGTAAATCAATCCAGCGAGATATTCACGGGATACTTATCTGATGTCTCAGATGACAAATCCTTGCTCGCTACTTTGATAAGTAGATAACGCTTATCTAATTATGTAATCGTCCCGATATAGTAAGTGGCCAATCTGGCTGGCCAAAAAAAAAAACTCCGTCAGTTTTGAGTATTTCGAAAATCGCTCTAGTAGATTTAATCCTCTCATCAAATAGAGCATTTCTACTAGAGGAATAAGAAATTGGGTAAAATTTGAAAGTCCTATTATGGTTGTTCGAAAGTGGCGGTATTTAGGTGTTGTGCACCATGGCGATGGCTGTTTTGTTCTTGCACACTTGGACATCAAATGCTGTAATACAAGAGGTGGGATGCTAGCTTTGTCTATTCATGAGAAAAATTAGCAAAAGAATGGAACAGAAGGGAAATACAACAGACCAATCGCAAGAATCGGTGCATTCGTCAGCTGTGCTCTGACTATAACCTGCCCCTACCGTGCACCATGTGTATCGGGATTGATTTCGAAATCAGATTTCAAGTGTGATGCCTGCTTATTCGGGTTATTATTCGGCTAAGCTTACAGTTGTAATTTTACTGTATTACATAATACTCAGTTCTTTAACCTTGACGTTGCCATCAACGTTGCCATGCCACGTCGCGCTCATCATCGGGGATGATGAGCACACTGTTCTACTCATTCTGGACCATTTCCTTTCGCTTTTTTGGTAGATAACACTTGAATATGTGTATATAGTATTAATAAACAGTCATTTCCACTTTTACACTTATATTCAGATCTACAGTAAGCATTCTCCTTTGATAAGGGGAGGAGAAGGATCTCTTCTTTCCATTGAGGGGCTCTACTATATGTACATATATAATTATACACACAGCTATATACTCCATAGAATGCAAAATGTCCAGAGGGAATCCATGAAGGAGTGAAGTGCTGATGAATGATGTGAATGTGACTCGGACCAATCGGATGCCTACTCTCAATGCTGTCCAATCAATCAGCTTTGAATCTACCGTCTCGCATGTATCTTGGCCACTCCCCCACGGATTCCTTCCAGACATTTTGCATTCTATGGAATTGACTCTTCTCTATCTGCCCCTGCTCTCCGATTACAAATGTGTTATGCCGTTCTTGAGCTATTCTCGAATTGTTGCCTTTTTGGAATACCTAGTTCAACTTTCTCTCTGGCATGTTCTACAGGCTCAACTGCTGTCTGGAGACCAGCTAACACAGGGAAGCCTCATATACTGTGATATTACATTCTAATATGAGGCATGAATAATACCAACACTGCTTTATTTTTATCTGCCTACACTGTCACCAATGAGTTGTATTAATTGGCATAGAAGAATGTGGAGAATAGGTGAGTATGTGAGGGCCTTGCCATGTAGGATGAAGTTTTGACTTTCAGGAGTGTATCTAGGCCATTTGTGTGGGGCAATGTACTGTACTAGACAGTCTGAAGGAGATTTGGAAGCCAAGGTAAGGTGTGTTTCCTATGGTGAGTCATTCTTATGCCTGTCAATGACTGACCTATGCTCTGGTGGGCCAGGACCTTACTCCTCAACCAGTACCTTTATATACTTCTATTCTACTTTAGTGGTAGGTTTAGAAATTGAAGAAAGCAAATGTTTTGGCCCCACGGATCTTCCAGAATAAGTTTACCTCCTCCTCACTACTTATTTTCTTTTCTGTCTATTCTGAGCACTCAAAAGCCTTCAGAGGGTATATCACATTGCTTATTAGGACTATTCTATGCTATTTCAGTGTCCATATCAGAAAGGGAACACCTAGGAATGTGAGTAAGTGATAACCTCTCCCCTCTCCCCATGCAGTGCATTAAAACACAACCCCTGGCTACTAGCTTTCTAAACCTCATTCCCTCCTCCTAAATACATCCATCCACCTCTCCACATTTGGTTTCAGAGGATGCAGAAGCCCAGTAGATGGTATGCTCTCTCACACCCCTCTCACTTCTCCCTATCTATCCTCCTTCCTACTCATATGGTACAGGAACCATCCCCAGTCATATATATAGCTGTTTGTATAATTATATAGCCCTGTACATATAGTAGAGCCCCTCAATGGAAAGAAGAGATCCTTCTCCTCCCTTTATCAAAGGAGAATGCTTACTGCAGATCTGAATATAAGTGTAAAAGTGGAAATGACTGTTTATTAATACTATATACACATATTCAAGTGTTATCTACCAAAAAAGCGAAAGGAAATGGTCCAGAATGAGTAGAACAGTGTGCTCATCATCCCCGATGATGAGCGCGACGTGGCGTGGCAACGTTGATGGCAGGAACTGAGTATTATGTAATACAGTAAAAATACAGTCCGGACAAACAAAGTCAACAAAGTTGATATCTCATGATCGACTGAAAATTTGGCCATTCTGATTGCAGATTCGAACTCAGGATGGCAAAATACGTCAAAAAACATACCTCCGAAGTTTTTCCCACGAGTAGTTCTGTTGGCCAAAATTTTGAACCAAAATTTCGACACATATAGTACCTAACTGGGGTTCATGATGGCATCCAGATGCATCATGGCATCTTGAGAGACCGACCGATGACCCTTCTGTTTCCGAACTGCCCAGGCTGCCACTTTCCCAGTCAACCCAATACGGTAAGCACTCATGAAATGCCAAGCCCGATTTATAAATCTTCGAATCACCTCGATGGGACAAGCATCGAGTGCTTCAAAGGTGGCCTTTTTTGCATCATTGAAAGTTCTTTTCGGAACTTGACGATATCTGTACTTCACCCAACCCCAATACTAATAGAGATTGTGTTACTTTCTAATATTTCAATGAGAATAATCCACTATGTACTTACCATCTCAATGGGATTCAATTCGCAGTGAAATTTTGGAAGAAAAATGCATTCGTGACCTGCATTCTTAATTATGATCTCAAGCTGAGAGATTTGATTGGCAAAGTCATCTTGCTTGCTTAGAAGACAAGCCATGCAACAATGAGAATTTTCCCAAGGGCACACAGGCATGCACTTGGCCTGCATATTTGCCACGTTGAAGCCTCATTCTTCAAGAGTTTGTTGTAGACCTTTCTGTTGACCATCATCTGTAGTCATTTTCTGAACTTTTCCACGATGCTCAGCAGTCAGGTTAGTTTCAGGAATCACAGTGTCTTTTTGGCAATGCTGCTTCCCACTGTTACTTTTGTTCATCTCAAATGCTTTGAGTGCATCTTCGGGAAGTGCAGCATGAGCAGAAGACTGATCAAAGATGAATAAAGCCTGACACCCAGGATGTGCTGCCTCAAAAATAGGAATAGCTGCTGTCTCCACCTGTTCAATCAGTTGGTTGCAGTCCCAGTAAGGATCACCA
>QLOK01042377.1:0-40291 GCA_003313805.1 Tricholoma flavovirens
CACCTTTCCTCTGAACAATATTAGTCCTTGTTCCTCACACCACTCTTCTCCTTAGTCTTTTTCTTCTCTCCTTTCATTTCCTTTACTGCTTTGACTACCTCTTCATCCATGTTAGTACAGTTCCAAATTTTAGATAACATTTCCTTTTCAGAACTGTCTATTAATAGATGACCTTGGTGCATGGCACATATATGGAAGTACTCCGGATTCAACAATGTGACATCTTTGTTGTCATTCTCCACACCCTTTTTATGATCGGGTCTCTGTGACAATGTGTCAGCTTTCTTCATCAAGCTTCCTGGTTTGTGAATTAAGTGAAATTAAAGCATGATAAAAATAATGCCCAACATGCTTGGCAGTGATTTAATTTCTTGGTGGACATGAAGTATTGAAGGTTGGAATGATCTGTCCAAATTTCCAATTCTTCCTTTGCTCCTTCCAAATAATGTCTCCATGCCTCTAACACTCAGATTATTCCCAACATTTCTTTATCATGCACATCATAATTCCTTTCCACATCATTCAACCCTTTGGATAGAAACACACATGTATGCCATTTTCTATCTTCACACTGCATTGATAGTACCACGCCTGTAGCATAATCAGATGCATCACATTCTACCCTTAGTGGTTGGGTAAAATCTACGGGTACTAATATGGGACCTTCCACAAATTTCCTCTTCAATTCTTCAAATGTTTGTTGCTGAATTTCTCCCCATCTCCATACTACATCCTTTCTTGTAAGATTGTGTAAGGGTGCAGCTATCTTGGAAAAATTATGTACAAATTGATGATAGAAGTTTGCAAGACCCAAGAATGCTTATACATCTTTGGCCCATTTAGGGGTGGGCCATGACATAATGGCTTCTACCTTGATTGGATCCATTTTGATTCTGTTGGGACTGATGATCAATCCACAACACTGCTTGTACTATTTCTTCATGCCTTCATCACTTTCTGTGAATATAAGAATGTCATCAATGAATATGATTACCATGCTTCAATCAATTTCTTCTTTTAGAATATCATTCATCATATTCTGAAAGGTGGGCGGACTATTAGTCATCCTGAAAACATGACTAATGGTTCAAATGATCCATGATGTGTAGCAAAAGTTGCTTTCCAACTTTATCAATGATCTCTGAAATTAATGGTAGGGGATACAGGTTTTTGACTGTCCACTCGTTTAAATAGTGGTAGTCGGTACACATGTGCTTCTTCAAATCCTTCTTCAGAGTAAAGAATATTGGTGAAGTTTGTGGGGATTTAGATGGATGTCTGTAACATTTCCTCAACTGCTCATTAATGAAATTATTAACTTCCACTTGTTCCTGCAGTGATAACAGATAGACTTTAGACTTCTTTGGCACAAATCCTGGCTTCATCTTGATTCCATGATTAGTCTTTGAGGGTCCGGTTGCACCAACTGAAAAAAGACTGCAACCTAACCCAACCCAACCAGCAAAGACCAGAAATTTGGTTGCAGTTGCAACTGGTTGAAGTACAGTTGTGGTCATGGTTGAAGTTCTATCCCTCAATAGAAGAACCACTTGCAACCACTTATGTAATAATTAATCTATGTAATAGTATAATATCTATTTTATATATAATAAATGTGGGGTGTGCCTGAGGGAGAAGTATGAAACAGGAGGGTTTATATACCTTGGGTTGTGTACAGACCATTTTGTCATGTTTGCACACCCAAACGCAGAAGTGGTGCCACACCACAACAACACACCACAACAACACATCACCACCACCATGCCTATGAGCTACTGCTCATAGGGTGAGTTGACACTGCTGCTCCCATCACACTCCCTCCCTTACACCTCCACCACTTCTCTGTCCATGCCTGCCACCACTACACCCATGCTGATGCCCACTCCCACACCAGCATGAGCTGCAAATGGCCACAAACAACATGGGCCCAAATGATGATAATATTGTTTGGGCCCATGGTAAGTTATATTTTTATGTTTTTAGGATAAAATTCTGTTGTAACAACATGTGTCAACACATGCAAACCACCCCTGCCTACTCTACCTCCTCCCCATTGAAATGGGATGTGAGGGGTGCCGATCAGCCAGGAGGATGGGGAGGGACATTGGGAGACCCCAGCAGGGGGATACCTGCCAGGTAAGCCCCCCAGCTGCACCCATCTCCATGCCACATCACAGCTAACCAACCCCACCAAGGTGTGACACCCCCTCCCTCATTCCAAACATGAGATGGAGGGGTCTCTATTATGTTTCCAGCACCACCCAGCCTGTGAGCCACTGCTTGGGGGGGGGGGAGATGGGGGTGCTGACTGAGAGGAACAACAATGGGGGAATGACAGGCAGCCACACCAACCCCAATGATGACGATGATGACATAGCACCACTGCCATGTCCATGGTTCTTGTTTTTTTCTACATCCCCCCTCTCTCACTCCAAATGTGAGCAGGGGGGGGGGGGGGTTCTTGATCTTTTCTCCATGACTACAGCTACCTCCCCCCCTTGCTTGCTCTAAACATGAGCAGGGGGAAGTTATTTTTCTTATTAGTTTTATTACATATTATTATTTATAAACTAATGTACATACATATATATAGGTTGCAACTGGTTGGAACCAGTCACAACCTGACAACGACTGGTCACCAACCAGTTGGCTGCAGTTGTGGTTGCAGTTGGTGAGTTTTTGTAAGGTCATGGTTGTGGTTGCAGCCACAACCCAACCGGACCTTCAAAGACTATCCATGGTCCCATGGTTTTCTCCTGGGCATTCTTTCTGATTCCTTCTTCTGGAACACTGACAAATATTTATGATATTTCTCAGGTACCAACTCTTCCACTGATTTATCAATTTTCAGGGGATTTGGATTCTATGATTGCCCTCCATGAATAAACTGAAATAGATCAGTTTCTCCTCATTGGGCATTATTTCATCAGGAACCTCCTCTACCGTGACTGAATACTTCCCCATACTATTCTTCTCTCTATTCACCTTTTTCTCTTTCTTCAACTGCCTGATAAACACATTGCATTCTCTAGGACAACAGTTCATTTTCACTTCCCCAGTTATCCAATCAATGCTATGGTTGTGCTTATGTAACCAGTTGTATCCTATTATTAGATTAGTCTTTCCAAGGTCACACACTTCAAATACAGCTCTCTCTTTGTGACCCTTGTAGGACATAATCAATGTCACCTCTTTAGTAATACTTCCTCCCTTATTCACTGTTCCATCGATGTTGTACATGATCACAGGTTGCTCCAGTTTATGCATGTGAATTCCATTGCCATGGACTAATGCATGATTTATAAATAAACCTGTAGCACCACTGTCTAACAATGCCTCAACATCTACTATTGCATGAGTGTCAACAGTCTTCAACCCTACTGTCAACATTACTTCGCATTCAATGTGATCTGATCAGATAAAGGTTTTTGGAAATTTCTGAGTATGGCTATTTTTGGATTGATGATGTGCTTTGATCCTAACCCTAGCTTGGTTATGTAGTTTATAAATGAAATTGAGGATGTAATAGGTCACAATCATAGGATCAATTGGGTGGGGATGTGAATCATTGGTTTCCTTCATTGTTAATACACCATATTGGTTATGAGTCTCCAATGGGGAAACCTTCACTGGGACTGCTCAGGAAAATTCTGCTCTTCAGTAGTCGCTTCTCAGATCTCCCTCTTCTCTCTGCAGTACCAAGCTGTATGACCCAGTTTTCTGCAAATGAAACATTTGATTGGGGGACATCTCCCTGCACGATCAACATCCATTGCATCTGATGCAGGCTGACTAATTCTCGACTGATTGGGAAGTGTCACTGCCATGGCCTGTGGCTGTGCATTCATCTCCTGCATGATTGATGCTTTTCATTTCTCAGAACTTCCTCCTGACAACCTTCCAAATTTAGAACCTGTGTGTAACAATTTTGACTCTGCTTGCTCTTGGCATTATTGCCAGTCAAGCTTTGAATGCCCATTCATATCACTGCTCCAATGTAGAAGGCATAACTGGTAATCAATATATCAACTTGAACAAGGATGGATTAAGTCCTGCCTTCAAATATTCAATCAATGCAGTATCACCTAAATTGGTTTGCAAAGCTTTGGCTTTAAATTGGAGAAGACCCTTGCTGCATGGTCTTCAACTTCCCTACTGCTGTTGCCTTTGGATTAGGATCACCGAATTGAGCTTCCAATTTTCCCAGAAAATCTTGAAAACTCTTAAACAGCTCGTGACCCTGCACTATTTGATTGATGGCTTCATTCCTCCAAAATTGTGCCTTGCCCCCTTGTGTATATGAAAGTGCAAACATGATCTTGGATTCAGTTGTTTTGAATTCAGGTTCATGACCTTTAATATATAATATTATAGAACTAATAAAGGATCTGATATCCTTCATCATTCCATCAAATAATTGTGGTGGTGTGAATTTAGGTAAGCAGACTTTGCCATCTCCAGCACTGCTTGCTGACTCTTCTTCATGATGAGATAAGAATTCATCCACCTCTTCCTCCACTGTGGGTACCAGTTGAATAGAATTTTGGAGCATAACAAAATTTACTAGTTGAGAAAGCTGCATAGTGAGAGCATCAACTTTCTCTTCTAGCATGGGAACAGGTTTAACAAACCAGAAGTAATGTTGTCACTCATGACATTGTGGCTAAAAATAAAACCTAACAAAGTTCTTCAGCTGACTCAGGACCATTTCTGTAATGAGTATACTAAAAATAGTACACTAAACCAGATCTGAACAGTTGTCTGGTTGCAGCTGTCCTACAGATGAGTTACTGCCTTTCGAGCACTGATGACTGCAATGTAAGGTGGTGCTGATGCACTGATAATACATACTTGACCAGGAAAACCAAACAAAACACCTAAAAAGAGCTTTGTATGGTATAACACAGGTTAGAGGAAGGTAGTGAGGTGGTACTGTATGTCAAGACCTAGGTCAAGGTTGGGGGGGTTGATAGCGAGGGATATCAAGGAATATCGAAGAGAGTTCAAGGAAATATCGAGATTGCAATAAAATATCGAGGATGCGACAAGAGTTTGGTCGATCGGAGTATGAGGAATGAGTAATATGAGAAGAGAGTCGATGGGGATGTAATGAGCAAGGTAAAGCGAGGTGGATATGATAACATTGAGGTAGAGACAAGGGTCAGGAGGCTCGATATAGAGGTGCAATGATTTATTGAGGAAGATCGCAACAATTTCACAAAACTTCAAACTAAGATGGAATACTTGGACTCAAGTGTATGATAACTTGAATCAGACTACTGGGACAATAACGCAAATGATGTTCCCTTGAAAAAGTATCTAATACAATGTTTATATGACATATGAAAAATAGTACTAAAAAGGAAATTGAACATGAGGCCTACATGAGGGAGGATGAGAATGGTAATATGGGGCTAATTAGGACAGGTAGATGATGAAATGATGCGAACATGAGACAATTGAAAGGGTATCATGTGGTACATACATGTGTTCCCTTTGAGGAGTCCAAAATACTTTGAAAATCATCTCATGTCCTTCAAAACGCAATCCTGTCTATTGTTCTTCATGCAATAAGCTTGTCATATGATGTCACAAGGTGTGTGGGTGCAGTACAAACATCCAATAATAATGAATATGGCTGCCAAAGTGCACAAAGTACACTCAAAGTTTGATTGAACTTGTTTGAAGTCGATCAAGGTTGATTGAGGAGGGTCCAAAGATGTTTGCAGGGCTCATAAATTGATCAAACAGTTATTCAAAGAAGCTCAATGAAGCTCGAGCTTGATTGAAGAGCTTGAGAATTATTGTGGGCTTGATATTATGCAATATTGCTCAAAAATGCGATCAAAGTAGTTTGAGGTCGATTGAGGTCGATTGGACTACTGTACAGACTTGTTATCTGCAATGCAAAAAGTGCTGGTGTATGTCCCAAGTACTACCTGTGATGTGGACATATCAGTGCAGATTATGAAAGCAAAACTGATTACATAATTACAAGTTACTCCCATCTTGTGACAAGAGGATTGGGTGATTGATAATCGGATGTGGCAGGGTGAGACAAAGTGAGGGCACACAGAATAAGTGTTGTATTCTTCTGTCAGGGCAACACCAAATCCACTCTGGGATCCTTGTGTGGGCTCTACAAGAAGATGTGATGAATATGTTAAGGGGGATCAAAGATTGATGAAAGGGGTTAATAATAGAACAGTCAGTTGACAAAGGCATTTCCACACACAATATCATGGTGGGAATCCTAAGAGAACACAACTAAGGTGTCTCTTAGTATTTATTGGTTTATGTACTAAATGACAACTATTTTACAATATTTGAATACTCCACTACAATGCAAGCATACAGTTGTGTAAATATTGTAAATATAGCATGCATGAGAATTATCTGTCTCACAGTCACATTTGCTGGTAGTTTGTGTTTTATGATGTAACACTACTGCAGAAAAATGAGAAAAAATGATAATAGATATTTGTACATGTTTCCTAACACCTCCTAGCTGACATGTGAGCTTCCATCATGGATACTCAATGCCACCTGCTGGTCATGCTAGGCTGCATACCCCAGGCATTCAAGCCACTGTTGTGCACCATCGTGATCAGATGCATGCTTGACTACTACATATATGTTGTGACCACTTATCTGTTAGGTTACAGATACCAGAGGGCACCAAAATCTGATGGGCTGACCAGAGTTCAGTTGGCCAATATAAAGGATCCCCCAAGTTTTCTGACTTGGAAGATTGGCTGATAAGTTTGGTTGTGATGCTTGAGGCTGTCCAGTATGGTGGGGACAACCGCAATAGAGAGCGTCTTCTCTGCATACCAGAATTCTTAGCCAGCGAAGCTAAGAAATGGTTCAGTTGACACATCATCCACACCAATCATTCTCAGACCCATTGGACCTTCAAGCAGGCCATTACCAGTTTATATGACCAGTTTATTCATGCCATGACAATGCAAGATGCTCATGATGCATTTGCTACAGCATGCTACACACCTTAGTATGGAGTCCAAGGGTTCTATGACACCCTTATCAACCATGCCCAAAACATGTTGGTCTACCCTGACATGTACAGCATTATGGATATGTTCCTTTGGGGACTACCATGGGAAATGTGTACTGATATGCTCAAGAATGGCCTCAGTCCTGAATCCAACACTGTGGAGGAATTTGTTGCTGAAGGGAAGGCCCTGGAAGCTGTGACTAAGACCATAGATCACTATGATCATCACCACCATGCTATATGTGCTAGTACCAAACTGAACTCCTCAAATGTAGGAGATTGCAACTATGAGTCATCCCACAAGACGGTTGGCACCACCTTGGTGAAGCATTCAGGATCAGGATCGCAACCACAGGAGAGTAACTCCAAGCCTTGAGTGTTTATAAACTCAAAGGACTTCCAACAAGCAAACATGAAGGTGCCCAAACAACAACAGTTCAGATATAAGGATCAGAATGACCCTTATCAATGAGCAAATAATCAGGCCCAACCCAAGCCTCAGAGTCCAGGAGACCATGCCCATGCACACGACCACAATGGCTCTGTCAAATGCTTCAATTGTGGAAAAACAGGACATTATGCATGAGAATGTCCCTCTCCCAAATGTGTACACAACCAGGCAGCCCACATGGAAGCAATAGTGGACCACAATGACACAGATGATGAACTACCCTTGAAAGAAAACCCCAAGCCAAAGGAGGACCAAGATGAGGTACCTCCTGAAGACCACCAGAATGGCAGGAATGAGTTTCATTGAAGTGGATGTATACAGACAATGACTGGTATGAACATGACTCTGAGTCTGAACAGATGTTCATGCTATGTCATGTCCCCAAAAAACCCGTGGACCTGAAAGGGGAGGATCACCTTTCAAATGTAGCCCCTAGGGCTCTGAACATGGACAACATGTGGAAGAAAGACCAAGTACACTTCTGCAAAGTGATGTTGCAGACAGATAAAATAGCATGCAACCGATCTGACATCTGACCAGAGGACAAGGAGTGCCTCACCACATATATTAAGGTTGGAGGCCATGAAACATGGTGTCAGGGCAACATCAAATCCACACTAGGATCTTATGTGCAGGCTCTACAAGAAGATGCGACAAATATAGGAAGGGGGATCAAAGTTTGATGTGATGTGGTAATAACAGAATGGTTGGTTGATGAAGGCATTTCTGCACACAATGTGATGGTGGGAATCCTAAGAGAACACAACTGATGTGTCTCTTAGTATTTATTGGTTTATATAAATATAGGATATGTGAGAATTATCCATCTCACAGTCGCATTCATTGATAATTTTAATGTTTTTTGGTGTAATACTATTGCGAAAAAATAAGAAAAATTATGATAGGTAATTGTGCATGTTTCCTAACACATGGGCATTATGGGACTCTGGGAGTACTACCACAGGGATAACTCCTGCCTTTGCTCAAGTCACCGACATTCAGGTCTTCCCTCTGGCAAATCTGCACATCTTACAACTAGGCACTATAGGCAGCTGGGCATCCTTAAATCATGGTGCAGACATCAGGGTAAAGGCCCCAGGAATTGATGGCACCATCTATGTGGACAAAAGACCATGTAGCTATATTATAATGTCCTCCACAAATATAACCTTGCTGGGTTGTCAAGTCTCTATACTTTTACAGGCTATGACAACATTATAATGTAGACTGATATACAAGTATATTATGTGATCTAGAGGGCAATGTCACATGACTTTCCTTTATTTATTTACTTATGTTAGGTAGGTCACATGATTTCCTTTTTGGGAATTTACTGCATTATCAGATAGGTGCTATGAAAGCCATCAAAAGTATTGTCTCATGATATCTCAGGGTCCTTTTCTTATTGAGTTATTCACAAAAAAAAAGACACAGATCTTTTTGTGGCTGTGCAAAGAACTTAGAGAGAGATTTATGTTATTACCACATCAACAATAATCTTTGTTTTAATCATATATTAATTATTACATCAATCCAGAGTGCATACTACTTTTATAATAAATATGATTTGAGGCCAGAAATTAACATTAGATAAGCCTATATGTTGTTCTAAAGCCATTTGGTGTTTGTTTGTTTATTTTTATTTTGTTGTAATTGTGTTAGTCATTTATTGATTATTATAATGTCTATCCAGCTTCTAGACAATTCACAATTTGCCTACATTATAATGTTATCACAGCCTACAAAACTATAGAGACATTACATATAACTCAGCTGGATAATATTTGTGGCTCACATTATGATATTACTACAAGGACACCTCACATGGACATAGTGAACTTTGACTGCTATGATATGATTGTTGGCACCCCATTCATGCATGCAGACAAAGTCCTGTTGGACTTTGAATACAACAAAGTTATCACAAGAGGCATTGTGACCCCAGCATTACATGTACTGCTCTGAGATACTGATGGGAGGCTTCATCGACACTGCGCAATGGATAAACATCAGAACTGATTACATGGATCAAACCCAAAAGTCTCCATGGAGGAGATCCTGGACTGTGAACACAAGAACAACATGCCTGTATTACCACAAGGAGTCTCAGCACTCCTCATAACTGAGGAAGAGTTTAACACTCTTCCAAAGGGGGAGAAATATACCCCTCAACTGAAAAAACCTGTGAAATAGCCAACAATTCTGGTTAAAAAACCAACAATTCCAACAAAACAAACAAAGCCACTGCCTGGATATGTTGAGCCCAATGTACAGGAATGCCAACCTACATCATCAAAGGTAAAGATGGAAGACCTAATCATGGACAATCAAGATCACAAAGCATCAATGAGTAACAGTACTCATTCCTTTTGGGACAGACCCACTCCCAAACCTGAATATGACTGGCTGCATGACCCAAGAATGGAATGTAGTCATCATGTCAATGAGAGCCCATGAGGGCACTCATTACCTGCCTATAGGTGAACAGTATTGATGACTATTGGACAACAAAATATCTGAGCTGGAGGAATTCATGGCTCATTATCATCCTACGATGCAAGACCAGCTGAGGAGACAAGCCTCAGTACAGTTGAAGCCATGGAAAAATGATGCAGACAGGGACTTCAAGGCATTACAAGCTAGGTTCAAAGAACCTAGGCCCCAGAAACCACCTACAAAATACCCAGGTACTGTAACTGATCCAAAAGGCAAAGGCAAAGCTTGCAATCAAGACCAAGTTGAGAATGATTATTCTCAACAACACCAACAATGGTATGACAGATTTTTGGACATACTAGGGGGAGCAAAGGATGAGTTACCCCCATGGCAAGAAGTCAACCACAAGATCAATCTCATTGATGACACAAAATGGTACCATTACCACCTACCCCACTTCCCCAACTTGCTTAATGCAGAATTTCACAAAAAGATAACTGTTATGTCAATGCAGGGTGGTGGGAACCTCACTCTGTGGACCAGGCTGCTCACTTGCTCTGCATAAACAAGAAGAATAGGAACCTACACACTGTCATGGATGCATGACAACACAATGAAAACACCATAAAGGATCTAATGCCTTTACCTGACCAAGAAGTTATTGCAAAGACATGGCTCGGGCTAAAGTGAGGTCCAAGATGGACCTCTCAGATGCCTATGAGCAAGTCCAGATACACACTGAGGATGTCTGGAAGACAGCATTTGCCACCATCTCAGGGACCTATGTCAGCAATATCATGCAACAGGGGGATTGCAATGCCCCTGCTACATTCCAACAACTGATGACAGCCGTCTTTCAGGATGTCATAGGAAAATCCTTGCATGTATATCTGGATGATATATTTATTTACTCATACACACCTGAGGAACATGAAAAGCATCTTTGTGTAGTGTTTGACCACCTTCAGAACAATTCGCTTTATCTCAAGTGGTCACTATGCTGATAAAATAGATTGCCTTGGTCACATCATCAACCAGAATGGGATTCATGCTGATATGGAAAAGCTTAGCTGTATCAGGGAATGGTGCACACCATGTAACTATAATGATGTCCAACATTTTGTAGGCCTTATCAATTACCTGGGAGCCTTCATACCAGACATCACATCCTATACTGGCCCACTCATGGCAATAAAGCAAAATGGGACACCGTTCCATTGGTGTCCCATCCATCAATGGTGCTTTGATATGATCAAACACATATGCTGCAAGACACCAGTAATATTGCCTATCAATCCTATCAAGCAGGATGAACCTATATGGCTCATCTGTGATGTTTCCAAGTTTGGCATTGGGGCCATGTATGGCCAGGAACCCACGTGGCAACACTGTAAACCTGCTGGGTTTATGTCAAAGAAATTTATGACCAACCCAGCATAATTATGCCATGCATGAACTGGAAACATTGGCAATACTTGAAGCCCTCCTCAAATGGCAGGACAAGTTAGTGGGCTACCAGATACATGTGATAACTGACATAAAGCGCTTGATCTTTTCAAATCTCAATCTCAATTATCCAACCACCAACAATGATGGATGGACTACATGTCCTGATTCGATTTTGACATCACCTATGTGAAGGGTGAACTCAAAAAGGTTGTGGACTGCCTTTCCAGGTACTATGAAAGCGACACTAATGCTGATGTCCATTATGCACACAAATATGTATGAGTGGATGCTTATCGACCCTACTGGAGAGGACCTTCCATCTCAATGGTCTCATGAGATAAAATTGAATGTAGTAGAGCTGAGAGCTCTACAAGAGTTTAAATGCAGGAAAAGCAAATGCCTGCAAGAAGCACAGGAAATCCATGACATCAAAGCCTGCATCATGAAAGAGGCTGAGCAACATATCCCTAAAAGCCAACCCAGTGATGCTAATGCCAGTATGGAACCAGGGGAACCAAGTGTTCCCCCAACTAATGATGATATAGCCTAAGCAGATGCCCTATACCAATGAGCATCAGATACATACAATCCCAATCAGCTGGGAGGACAATCAGTTCCTCACTTGGGTCTGTGATGGATACTCATCTGATCAACTCTTCTTGACTGTCCTTGAGAAACCAAATGACTACTGTGGGTTCACTGTGATGAAGGACCTTATTTGGCACACAAACCCGAAGGGCAATCAAGTTGTGTGTATTCCATGCAACAGGGGTTTGATTGCTGAGATTATTGATCAAGCACATTCAACATTGGGCCACTTTGGAGACCAAATGCACAGCAGAATACATCTGGTGTTGGTACTGGTGGCCCTTACTTACATGGGAAGTGCACAAATTCTGAAAGTCTTGTGAAGCTTGCCAGTGATCCAAAGGTGCCAATGCACAACCATTTGGAAAACTACACCCACTACCTATACCGACTAAACCATGGGATTCTATCAGGATGGACTTTATTGGACCATTCCCAGAATCAAAGGGATTCAATTACCTTTGGGTTATCATTTGCTGAATGACAAGTATGGTTCATTTTATCCCAGTGCATACTACAATGAAAGCCTCTGAGCTTTCCTGGATTTATTGTTCATCTCCATGGCCTACCAAGCTCCATAGTGAGTGACTGGGACTCAAAGTTTACCTCCAAATGGTGGTGCAAACTCCACAAAATATTAGGAGCTAGGCTCCTGATGTCCACATCATACCACCCTCAAACAGATGGTCAAACCGAATGTGCAAATCATAATGTTGGACAAATGTTGTATGCCACAACCAGAAGGATTGGATTTACCATGTTGAACTCATGGAATTTGTGATCAATGCTAGCATATCTGAAACCACCAAATATGCTCCATTTGAACTTAATGGAGGGTACATGCCCTCCTTGATCTGTGAAATCTGATCCAACCCAGTAATCCCTAAGGGAATTAAAGAATTTTCCACCTGCACATTGCAAAACCTTGCAGATGCACACAACACAATAATAGAAGCAGGAGTATTTCATACTTGTAAGGCCAACACACACTGAAAACAAGAACTGAAACTGGACAAAGGAGACTTAGTATTCCTTTCCACTAAAAACCTCAATCTACCTAAAGGGAGAGCAGGAAAACTGTGCCCTAAATTTGTGGGACCATACAAAATTCTACAAGCTGAGAAGGAAGTCTCAACATACACCTTAGAGCTACTGACAGCCCTATGGGTAGTCCCCACCTTCCATGTATCACTACTCAGCACCTTCAGTGTATTTCACCCATTACAAATGGACCAACTAATGGTGGCTTTAAGCTGTTTTTAATGGTCCAGCTAATGTGGGCCCACAGATAATAATAGACCATAGTAAATGAGTGGGCTCACCTGGTAGGTGTAGGTTCATGTAAATAGGATGGGCTCATGGATGATATGAGTATGGCTATATATCATCTGTTATATGTGGGCACAGTGGTTAGTGTTGCTGCAGCTCCAGCTCAGAGCAGACTTTAGCCAACTGGAAGCCACTGGCAAGCCAAAGCCAAGTTGGTAACCAGCTTTGATTGAAGCCAGCTTAGATCGAGCTGACTCAGCCACCTGAGTCGATGACTCGGAGCTGCTTGACTTTCCTTCTTGCACCTCTGGGGTCATGCTTTTTTTTTTGGACATTTCAAGGGACAAATTTTATGTTGCCCTGAGCAGACTTTGTGTCGCTTGTCTACCTAGACCCAAACTATATGTTGGGTCCCACATTGCAATTACTATACTAAGTATGCTGGTCAGTCTGTATCTTGGATGTTTTCAGGGAGGACATCAGTCTGGGCAGTGTTGGCATTGTATTGCTGACATGGTTCAAGCACCATAAGTTGTTTATTTCCCTTTTGATTGTGTGCAGATGTCTCAGTCTGCCTACTTCATCCAGTGCAAGCCTTACCTCATGCTCAAATACCTATCCACAAATCACTCTTCATTGGAAAACTTGTCATGGGAAATTTGTTGTCACCTCCTTGATCATTCAGCCACCATTCTGTCCCACTTTCTATCTATCCTGCTCTCCACTCCATCTCAGTTAACTTCCCTGTTCACAAACCAACTCAACTTTACCAGTGCCTCTGATTCCAGTAAATACTACACCCCAACTCTCATGGCAGATAGCACAATGCCAATCCTGCATGACATTGACTCGCATCCCCTTTGCCTTTTCATCAGGCAGGGAACAAGAATCTTGGAGAACCTATGTTTAGGTATGCAAAACACAACGAGGAAGATGCAGCTTGTAAATTATGGAGGGCTGAAGCAACGCTGGGGATTGCCAGGGCAATGTCGAGGTTGTTTTTGGTATGTTTTCTGTCCAGATATAATTCTTCTGGACTGACATATGCATACACAGATGAAGCAATGTCATATGTCACCAAACAACCACATTTTAGTTTGAATGCTCACAAGAACAAGACTATGATTGTGATTGCTCACAACCCATCCCACATCATCTTTACTGTAAAAACTCCAGCAATGCCTACACATTGCTTATTCAGCCAATCTGTACCCTTACTTCCTTGAATCCATTGTCATGGGCTCTCATGACCCCAATGCCATGCTTGATGTTGAGCAAGAATATACCAACAATGATCAAACACAGCTGACAGCCAACATTTTGAATGTCCTCAGCCAGCTCAGTTCCTCAGACCAGGTGCCCATACTCTCTGGGAAGAACAGCAAGAAATGGACAAAGCCCATCGTGCCATACAAATTCCACTGGATAACATCAAGGTCTATGGCAAGATCCAGAAATATTTGAGACTGCTATGATGACTCAACCATCTTGCAACTTTTTTCTCACCGCCACAGATGTTTATTTGCTTCCTTCCTCTTAAACCAAAGTTTGACTTGGCTCTCCGCATTCCAGGTAAACTGACAAACAAGCTGAAATGAGATCTTCATCCCTCCATTTCCAACCTTCAACACATCTGAGACCACTTGTTGGAAAGTGGAAGGCATATCTGAAGTGGGCAGAGAGCCTCCTTTTGGAGATTGATAAAGCAGTGCTGATTGCAAGGTTGCAGAATGTTAACACAAAGGTAGTCATCAGGATGAGGTAATACATTACACTGAGATCTGGTACATCAATTCATCTCTCCCCCGAAACTGAAATAGATCATCATGTGACAACAGGTTCATGGCATATACTTGGATGAACAGTGTTGGCAAATATGACTAGGTGATATCTATTCTCAAAGCAGGGTTGGAGGCCAACCCCTGCATGTTTGCTTCTACCTTTATTTGTCTGGTTAAGGTATCTAACATCCTCCTATAGTTTCCTCTTAATTTCACATATGCCAAGCTCCAAGAAATCAAGAAGGAATTTACAGAGGTTCTTTCAGTCTACAAGAAATTCCTCAACCTCTTACAGATCAATCTAAACACACTGAGAACACAAGACAAGGCTGCATCATTCAATGGCAATGGCAACACCAATGATTTTGATGAAAAAAGCAGTACACCCAAGCCACCACACCTTTCTCCATACCATGGCTTAGCAGTGGAGGGAGGGACTGAGTTCAGGCTGGCATATATTATGTATATGCACATTGGGAGGCAGGTAGAGGGTGTGAAGATTCAAGAGCTCCAGGGCAGATATTTGGGCTTGCGAAAAAGGAGCAGTGGGTTCCACTGGAGGTGTATGAGCCTTCCAGTAGGTATTTTCTTTCATCTTTTTGGTGCTCTAGACTGAGAATTTTACTTTGCAGCATTGATGGAATACCACTGTTTGGAGGGGAAATCAGTCGCAAGTTGAATATTCAGGTATTCGAGAAGGGGCTGGACATCATTGGAGATGAAATTAACTATGCATTGAGGCATTTTGGGTTCCTCATTTTGATCAATGATGAGAAAACTAAGCTCAGTTTTCTGCTTGTCGTCCTATGTTCCTAAGCAGCCTTCCATCTAGATGCACTAGTCCTCTTCAAACGAGTAATAACCACATTAGATCCTGAGCATGCATGTCCCCTCTGGGAATGCTGGGCACAATATGAATTCCAATGTGGCAACCTAGAAGCAGTGCTGAAGCTCAAAAAGCACACCACTGATGTCTATCCCTCAGGTAAGCCTATTATTCTCTTTCAGCTCACCCAACATCAACACTAACCCAACCTGTCTCCATCCAACAGATCTTCCCATCAAGGATGAGCCCTCAGTTTCATTATATCCTGCTGTGCTCCAGCATCCCATGGACATGGCCTTGGATGCACTGAAATGCAACAATCCTTCATCTCAGCTGGCACTTCTTCAATTTGTGCAGGTGCAGGCACAGTACAGCCTCCTCCACTGATTACCAAAGAACTTCTGCTGATGCCAATGTGGGAACAATTGAACTCCAGATGGGTTTGAAGAATTATGAGCCCCAGCATGACAAACAGAATGGTCAAGTACATTCAATTTTTCTATGAACAATTCCAGTAAGTTTGGAATTGAAACCTACATAGTACAGGCTGCCAACATACCTCAGCCTTGGATGTCCATCTGTGTCTTCTTGAACCCCAGTCCTTTGGGTATTTATGACTGCTTTATGCTGTACCTCAACATCATGGACTGATTTTCCCCTCTAGATGAGAAAGGGGGAGAACCACCTGTGTATCCACAATGCATAACACAAAGCCTCGTGCCAGCACACTTTGACCAACAGCATCAGTAGGGAAGGGGCTGGTTGGGGGCTGATACAGCACACTCTTGTATATCCTTTCCTATTTGATTTTTTACTTATCTCAGGCATTCCTAGTAGCCATTCTCAGAGTCTTCAGCATCTTTAACTAGAGTATGTCTACATTCAAAGCATTGCCAGGCATTTATGGTATTTCATCCATCTTTCCTTACTTAGCCTCTCTTGCGCATATGTATGCAGGATGGATGTAGTTTAATACACTACTTGCAAACTTTTCATATCTGAAAATGGAAATAACATCTGTGGCCTGAGCATGAGAATATTTTCATTCTCCTCCATTCAACATTCAACAGCATTCAACATTAAGCACTCAGCCTCTCCTTCTTGCATCTCTTTGGTCATGCTTGCTTTTGGACATTTCCAGGGACAAACTTTACATTGCCCTACTGAGCAGACTTTGTGTCGCTCATTTACCTAGACTGAAACTATATGTTAGGTCTCCGCATTATGATTACAGCCAAACCCGATCTGCAACCTTTTTGGTTAAGGGTAATATCTTGCTAGATATCTTCGTCCTGCTAACCAAGCTTGCCATTGTCTCTTGTGGTGTTGTGTGATTCCCCTGGACTTCAAGTTGAAAAGCTTTCCTATATAATCAATTTAATTTGGAAGATATATATCATGTCAGCCATTTTGGAGACTGGTGATCTGTTGAGATATAAAAAGGACAATAGTGAGTTGCAATGATTGACTTGCATTGTTTCAGGTTGAATCCTCCAGCAGCTAAAATCCATGCTATGAATGGACTGGTTGGCGCTATCATCCATGGTGGAAGCTTCTTCATTACATCTCCTAATTGTTTGTGGATCTTCCTTCCTTCATTTGGTGGTGCACACAAGGTTTTGTGCAGAGTGATGGCCTATATGCTGAAGATGACCCCATCCAATGGCCACAGCCATTCAACAGGTTCTATTCACATTATGCTGCCATTCCCAGTCATGCCTCCCTTCCAGAGCACCCCATCATGTGGTGGAAACCATCACCCTTGCATTTCATGTCTTCTACATCCCCAATTTGTGGTGTTGAGAGGTTGGCACCCCAAAAGCTGGCAGAATTACAAACTTTGGTTTCCACACTATTGCAATGTGTAGATTCCTATCTCTCATCGATGCCATCAGCTGCTATTCCACCCATCTTAGGACCAATGGTGAAGATGATGGAGCATGGGCTCTCATGTTTAGAATCTGTTGTTACTGCCTATCATCAAATGGCTGCTGGTGTGAGAGATGTACAAAGGAGTGGGCTAGAAGTTGTTGCAATGTTGGATTACATGCAGATCTACAAACCCTGCATGGATTCTCCTGAATATGTGATACTGCCTGCTCAGCTAGTAAACACAATTGGAGTATTCACTAATGAAATTTGAGTTGCCCAGGATTGCTTCATAGCTGGGCTTCCTGTTTGGTTGATCCAGCCTGCGACTGAGTTTGTAGATGTCAGTATCCAATGGATAGTTCCACTTGTGCTCCCCAATGAGTTACTCATTGTTGAGCCTTTATCCAATAGTGATTCATACATCTATGAAGGCTCATCTAATTCCTGTGAAAAGTTTGATGCTATTCTGCAAGTTGCTTGCTACTCCTTTTGCTCACCCGATCCATTCAATCTGGATGTGGTGGGTCCATTGACTTCTTCCCATCCCACCATACAGTTGACAACTTCCATTGCCAACACCAGGAGTGTGGATTCTGGTTCTGGATCCAGTTGTCAACATGATGCAAGGAGGAGAGCACAGCAGCATGGAGGATGAGGAGTCAGAGGATGTGAAATGAGTACTTGTAAGCTGCCATTTCATTGATCCCTTACATATTATAGATCTAATTACTTCCAGGCCAATGTTCATGGGGGAACTGCTGCAAGAGGTCATGGCAGTGCATGTACCAATCTTAATCATAATAAGTTTGAATCACTGGACAGTCCACTCATGCTGCCAGGGATCTCTTCTTGGATAACTGCACTTGCAGATGTGGATAGAAGTGACTCACATCAAGAGCCAATGACCCACTTGCATCAATATGATGGCTATTACCTCTTCCCTGAGCCTGCCCTTTTTGCAATGACAAACAAAGGTCACTCACTGGGCGAAATATTTTGCTTCATGGGAAATACTCCATGATGCAGGCATTTACCAGGTGTATTCTTCCTGCAGTACTGCTGCTCCTCTTTCTAATCAGCAATGGCATGATCTTCTTCTGGGTGTGCTGTCTCTTGGTGACAATACTGCATTATTGTGTACCATGGAACAAGTGACAAGTATCTTTGCCAATCCACTTGAGAACCTTTCAATCGATCTTTCCTCCTTTTACACAAACACTACTGATCGCTTTCCAACCATCTCTGTACTGGAAATGCAAAACATAGTTTGGGAGCTAGCAGAGCTCAACTTTTGCTTCAAACTTCTTTCCCTAGACAAACGGGCATCCTCTTGTTCTTGCAATGAAGACACTTGTCAAGGTCTAATATTGCAATGCCTTTCAACACATGATCTCCTTGTTACTGACATCCAGCAGGGGATTGTAGGACTAGCATCTGTTGAGTGGTAAAAGAGGTTGCCATGCCTGCTGTCATTGTGGACCTTGATGCGAGACTGGAAGGAAAGCATTGGACCTAAGCCAACACCATTAATACTACCATACCTCCCTTCAGTTGAACACTATTCTGAACAGGATGTACAGCTGTTAGAAGATGCGGTTACACATTTCTACACACAATCATTTTTCCATTTCTTTGGTCATGCTGCAATTATCCCCATGCACCTTCCATAGCTTGTTCAATGCATGCAGGTATAGCCTTATCCATGTTTTTTTTTGCAGATCTTCTCTGATTCTATTGCATTCTCAGGAGATCTTTGCCTCAGTCTGGTACCCATATTATTTTGAATCTATGAGTGATGTATTCTAGAATTTCTATGTTGAGGTGGTGGAGCAAAAAAACAAACCAAAAGGTATGTGTATATTTTCTCCATGTGGATCATTCTGGAACCTCTAATTATTAGGTCAGATGACTTGGAATCTGTCATGAATCAAAGATCTTGATTCCCTCAGATCATTGGAACTGAACATGAAGTCCTCTCATTCTAGACTCATAAATTTCACAGCTTGTATGCGAACAGTAATAAATGTTTTCCCATTTTTGTTGGGATATGGGCACTTTTTACAGTACATGTGTC
Organism: Tricholoma flavovirens; assembly: GCA_003313805.1. Taxonomy (NCBI): domain Eukaryota; kingdom Fungi; phylum Basidiomycota; class Agaricomycetes; order Agaricales; family Tricholomataceae; genus Tricholoma; species Tricholoma flavovirens. The sequence continues at coordinate 19,762 of QLOK01042377.1, forward strand.
AACATTTCTCTTATATTCTGCTTGTAGCCACAATGATGCGAGTGATATCTTAGCACTAAATCCTGTCAGATGTTTCTGGTGTGCTCATGTGGAGAGCCTATGTTCATCTCTTGCTTTCCATGCCATTGTGATCACTTATCTTAGGCAACTGCGCTTAATCTCCTGCTTTATTCTAATTAAACACTCTGCAGATCTGTCATGCTCCACATATTACCAACCATGGTGAGTCTTCTCATGCAGGTATGCTTCTGACCTCTGGTGCTCATTTCCCTTGAGTCAGGTGTTATTGCAGCTATCTGGAATGCTCCATGTGTATAACCAATTTCAGCTGTGTTCTTGCTCAGTGTGTACCAACAATGCTACCTTCTAACCATAGGAGCTGCTCATATATCTCGCTCACATTAGGAACACTCATTTTCCTTGAGTCAGGTGTCATCTCAGCTATCTGGCATGCTCTGTGTGTAGAAACAATGCCACCTTCTGACCACTGGAGCTGCTCACATGTATATCTCACTCACATTGTGGAGCTGCATTTCATCTCCTGCTTTCTGTGCCATTGTGATCAGTCATCTCAGGTAAGTCCACTTTATTACCTGCTTTCTGAGGATTCTAATGGAGCTCTCTGCAGGTGTTATGCTCCACATGCCCCACAGTTTTACCAACCATGGTGAGTCTTCTCATGCAGGAGTATATTCTGGCTTCTGGTGCTCATTTTCTTGAGTCAGATGTCATTGCAGCTGTCTGGCTGCTGGCATGTTTCCACATGTATTGCTGGTTTCAGCAGACCTCCTTGCTCACCATGTACAAATGATGACTTTGGCAATGTTTCAATGTTATCTTTGGAGACTGCCAACTGATTCCAAATAGTGATCTAGTGATGGCATCAGACTGGCTCTCATCAAAGTCCAGTTTCACCACTGGCCATGCACTGGCCCCTGCACCCCATGTCACATGATTATGGAGGTGGCAACTGGATCATCATGAGGTGAATCCCATATTGATCACCCACCTGTTTGGAGTCACATCTGCTGACCAAGCATAGTCAGTCTGGACAGGCCCAGAGCAAGTCTGGTATCCAGCATGTTCCTCACATGTGATAGACTCTCCCTCAGCAACCTAAGTTGGGTAGAGATGACCAGTCAAATAGATCATCCTGCATGATCTATATTAGAGCAGTTAGGGCAGCAGTAAAGCCCTCTGATGAGCCCCTTTGCAAGGACAAAACTGCCTAAGTCCCAGCTCTAAGGGTTCAAACTCCCTAGACTGCATAATTATCTCCCCACTAATTCCTCTTTGCTGCACAGAGGGATGGGAGATCTACCTCCTGGTGTATTCAGAGTGTGTGGAAAGTATAGGCTTCATAAAAAGATTGGTTCAGGATCTTTTGGTGCATTTCAAGTTGTTTCTCTTGCAATATTCATCTTAACAAATATTCTGTAATACAGGGGACATATATCTTTCATGCAATGTCATTAATGGAGAGAATGTGGCAGTGAAGATGGAACCTCTGGACTCAGATCATCCAAAGCTTGCCCAGGAATGAAAGGTTTACAAGTCTCTCACTTCTTCACCTGTCATGTGTTCTGGTTTGGAACTGAACAGGGGTACAAGGCTATGGTTATGAGTCTTCTTGGGCCATCACTCAAAGACCTCTTCACTGCTTGCAATCACACCTTCACCCTCAAGACTGTCCTTAAACTGGCACACTGCTTGGTACTGGATTGCTGTGTTTGGCTTTCGTCACACACTCATCTTCTACTCATAGATCTCACATATTGAGCACATCCACCTCCACCACTTTGTCCATCATGACATCAAGCCTGACAATTCTCTTATAGGGATCCATCAAGGTTCACACAAGCATCATTGATTTTGGTCTTGGAAATCAGTATTGTGATGAATTCACACTTACTCACATTCCTTATCAAGTACACAAACATCTTACTGGAACAGCTTGCTACATGTCTATCAATGGCCACTTGGGCATTCAGCCTTCACAACATGATGATATGGAGTCACTAGCACATATTCTCATCTACTTCCTCTGTGGATCACTTCCCTGGCAATGCCTGGAAGGTTCATCAAGAAAGCAGAGGTTCTGACAGATAATGCAGAGAAAGTGGAACACAACCATGGCTGAGCTATGTGCTGGCCTTCCCAATGAGTTCTGCATCTTCCTTGATTACACACACCATCTTTCATTTGATGCTGAACCTGACTACCAATATATACAATCCCTCTTTCAAGACCTTTTCAATGCACAAGGATATTATGAGGATGGCATCTTTGACTGGGAAGGTGCAGGGGTTCAGCTGCCAATTGTTGCTGGTGTCACTGGCATGATTCTTAGTTTGGAGTCTGATACTCTGAGTATAGATGAATGGTGTGTCTATCAGTAACTTCCAGCCTTTAAATTCTAAGGCTCTGTACATGTTAGTTTCATCCATGATCTGTCAATGTGTTGCTTGGTGTTGTACTTTTTTACCTTGATATATCCAGATTCCAGGCTACCATTGAACATTTTTTATTAACCTGTTGTTGTATCCTTGTATTTGTTGTATCATACTAATACATTTTCTTGTTCATACTGGTGGCATCGAGCTTTTGATAGTAATTCCTTTTAAGACAGTGACTCAGCAGGCTCAAAACCAGCTCAAGCTGGAAATGGAAGGAGCCAGTTGAGGGGCTATACTTAGCTGGGGTTTTGGCTGAGTTGACAATGACTGAGCTGACCTCTGGCACAATAGGTGGCTGTGCTAGCCAAGTTGTGACTGACTGAGCCATGGCAACACTACCAGGGGTCATTCAACAAACAAGTGATCATGGATAATGGATCAGCCCATGTAATATATGAGTATGGTAGGAGACCATCTATGTATAATGGATTGGCCCATGTTAGTCAATATGGTAAGTGGATTGTATAATGGATGGGCCCATGGGTCCTGCCAATACTGCAATAGACTGTATAATGGATGGGCCCATGGGCCATGTCAATACTACTATTGACTATAATGGACAGGCCCATGCATTGCATCAAAAGGTAACTAATTGAACAAATTCATTCTTCATGCTTGGAGGCCTAGTTGGAAACCTTCATTTGTCAGGCACAGATCAGTGGTCAAGGTCAGAATCCCTGTGTCACCCTGTGACACATTGGAGAGGAAGGAAACAACATTCTTCATGCTTCCTTTTTATCAAAATCCCTCTGAAACATCAGAAGAATCACATTTTTTTTAAATGACCACAGGAGTTCATTTACCCACACAAGTTTAGGCTTGCACTGGTCAACATGGGTTTCATGATATCAAGACCTGGATGCACATCGCTGTAAAGGACTGACCCCTATGTCAGAATATTGTGGGTTGTTTTTACTAATAGTGACAGAGCTTACAGTGAGTAGGGCAGAAGGTGATCAGACAGTTGAGGTTTGCACAGAAGTCCTTCATTGCTTGGTCTACAGCTCCAAATATATCTGTGGAAGCATTTGATATGAATGATGTTGGTGTGACCAAAGCTCCTCATGCCTTGCAATTTTTGGAAATGTACGCCTTCAAACTATTTCACTTTCCAGGGTTCGATGAAATGAGACTCATGATGATGGCCCTGGACAGGCAGGATTTGGTGGCAAGGGTGTAAATGCAAGTCCCTGGTGAAAAAGTTGAGGTTGAAATCTAAAGTTCCACTGAAAGCATGTGACATGCCTGATTGCCCTTGCCATTCAATGGGGAGGGAGTGTGATCCAGATTTGTGTACTAAATCTGATGCCAGGCAGGTACTAGGCCTAGTATGCCATTTTTCTTTTTATTCATTTTGCACAGGTTTTCAGAGGTAAAAAACTGGTTTAAGCTTGTTCAATAATGACTCAATGACATTGTAGGTTCCTTTATGATGGCACAGTGGGACACTAAGAATGTGAGTCAGCAATTACTGGCATGTGTCAGGAATGTCAACTAAATACAGTCATTGGCTATTACTCCATACTATAAATTAAGATTGGCATGAACAAACAAAATTGTGGAGGGATAGATGGAAGCTCGATGTCATTGTATAACTTGGCTTGAATCTTCTTGTCTGGAAGCAGATGGCAGCAATATATGAACACCTGTGAAAGCAGCATATAAATAAATAAATAAACCCATGCAAGGTGAGACTGCTTGATTATCACTTTAACCTCACCTCATAACATTTCTTCCTACAGATGACAGCCAAGTAACATGGGCTCTTGTCAGGTATGAACTTGAGTATGCTTGTGAGCCAGTTGATATCATCGCTGTCTCCCCAATATATGTTATCCTAGCAAATATCCATGAAATAAGAATGATGGCATGTAGAATAGATGGAAATTCACCATGTACCCCTCATCTCCATATAATCTAAAGCAGTGATCTCCACATGGTCTGGGCTCACACCCTGAGTTGGAGTCTGAGCATGCGCTTGAGTCTCCCTCATATCACAGAAGAAAATTGTATCATCTGAAATACAAATCAATACTTTGGTAATGATAAGAGAACCTTGGACACTGTTGTCCAATCTGCTGATCTCACCCTCATCCTCTCATTAACATTATGAGTTTCAACCTAGCACCAGGTTCATACTCCACAAACTCCACAATGGTCATTAAACAGTCATACCAAGGCCCTTGTGAATCATTGTCCTGATGCAAAGGGGTGGTGCAATTGCTAATTGAACCATATCTGGAGAATGGCATCGTCCAGAGCCATAAAACCTTTAGGACATCCTCACCATCTTTTACCATCTCCAGATTGTTTGCGACCTTCTTCAATACTTCCCACCCAATCTCATACAACTCTGGATGAATGATGCTAAGCACAGCAACCATCAGTGCAAATGATTCTGAAGTTTCTTCCAACCATCCAAGTGTCAACAAGTTCTCCAATCTAGGCTTTAAGGTCTTGGAAATCTTGGGCTTGTATTGAGATGCCTACAATAATCAGAAGATAGAAATAATGGCACTGAACTATGAAAACCTTCATCTTATGTTGTGTCCTTGCTGAAACCAAGCCAGCAAGAAATTTATATTGCCAGGATACAGCTGACATTCTCCTGGCAGTTTATAATTCCAAGGATCTGAATGCCAGTGCATGCTAGTTGAATTCGGAGCAACTGATTCTCTGAGGGAGTCATCCATTTTCAGTGCAGCCTCCCAAAGAATTCTCTACAAGCCATATGCCATATGAATGAATGAAGGGGTGTATTATATGAACAAATTCTGCTCACATATCTTTCAGTGCTCAGGGTGTAAGGCAGGAACCAAACTATGATCTGTTTGTGCATGTCTATGACAATGCTTGGCTTGGTAAGTAGCGTGTGTCCATCTGAATCACCTTCAACAATCCAGGATGCCTCCTTAGAATTGTTTTGACCAGTAGGTTTCTTTGGTAACTTCATGTCATATCATTGAGCATCCCAATCCTTTAATTCCACTGAAGTAATTTGGCAGGAAGTATACTTGAAATGACCAAATCTAAATATTACCTCTGGTACAATATGCCTGAGCTGCTACCATTGCTATTTGCTCACAGTCAACCACTAATTGAGCCAATAGATTAAGTGGGACTGGGCTGGGACTGTCTTCGCCAAAGATCAGCACCTTTGATGTCAGTTCTCCAATGATGGGCTTGTTCTTGTTTCCCTCAACCTTCTAAGCAAGCAACCACCAAAATATCTCCTGGACATATTTGGATATGACATTGGTCAAGACAAAAGGTGAGTCAGATGGTAGCATGTTGAAGGTGAAATGAATGGATTCCAATTCAGATTACATTATCTGTTATCTCCAAACTTTGTGATGACAAGTGATTTTGATATCCAATTCTGATAAATGATTGGCAATGACTGCTGATTTCTCTAATCATCCACATCAATAGCAATAAGCCTGACAATGAGTGCTCCAGAAGTGACATTCCAAGCAGTTGTCGATTATCTCTGCTCCTGAGCTAGAGCCACAACACTTGAAGCCAAACAGCCTCATGGACAATCAGGTCTCAATCAGTATTATCTGATTTGGAAAGCCAGGATGAAGAAAGAACTCACAGGTTGCATTACTCCCTCATAAGTACATATCTGATTTTGTGTTAGAAAATTCTGGAAATTATCCTTGGATGGATGATCCTTGAGGATAAGTTACTTTATGTAAACCCTTTTCATAAATGGTTGCATTCGGTGGTCACTGACATATTAAGTTCCGACATTGGGACATTCAAGTGAACCCTGGCTTCACTCAGGGAGGCTACTGTGGACATTGACCTGACAAGGATTGTGGAACCATACCTCAATCCTTGGTGGATGAGTGCTTCCCCTGAGATTGCCAATCCAGACCTTTTCCCCAATGTACCAAGATTCTGGAACATGGTATGTTACATTAGATCTCATGAGATACCACAATGATGTGATGATCCACCAATAACAGGTGGGGCCAAGTGTTAATGAAATTGCCCTGTCCTTCCAACCACAGATTTTACTTGACATGGCACATAGTCAGCAGGACTTGTCCCTTGCATTTCAAATGGTGCACATGGCTGTGGGGGAACTCTTGATAGAAAGGGAAGTGGGCAAGGTGTAACTGGGTGATGAAATCCCTGATGCAGAATGTCCAACTGTCCGACTCAGCTTGCCTTTGTTCAGGTGATCAAAAGTAGGTGATGGAATCTTGATTATCAGAAGGGTCTCATGGCTTGTGGCTATCCAATTTATGTAACGATTGATAAGCAATATGTATATATATGAAACATTCAGAGATTCATAGATAACCAATCATGAGTGTGAACTGGAATCTCCTGCCACCATTTATCCAGGAAGGTGCCATAGATTTTCTGTTTTCAAATAACACTGAAGCACAAGAATTCATGGATCTTCTAATATCGCAGAGCTGGTTTATGGTCAGAACCAGACCAGATAAAGATTGTTCTACAGAGGACATATTGCATTATCTGGGAGCTATTAAAGAAGAATGGGTAAGTGACCTGATGGGAAACAACATGTATTCACTTGGCTGAAACTGGGCAGGGTGCAGGTCAGCAATCAATTCCTGGGAAAGTGTTATCTGAAGAGCTTCCAGATTGTGGTTCCCAAGTTTTACAATCAAATACATGATTTTCTCAAGGCAGGGGAAGATCCCATGGGACTTCTTGAAAAGATTGGAGGATTCAATGTGAATGACTTTTGAAGAACATTCTAGCATGCCTGGCCAGATGGGACAGCTCTGGGTTTTGCTTTCCTGGGCAAAGGAGTGGAGGATGAGTCTGGAAGAAGTGCTCAAGGACTACAGAGGATATGTGAGTGATCCTCTTCTTGTTAAACTGTATCTCCAGTTGAAACTAGACCATGGTCATCTTAGAACACCACATCCAATGACAATGTGAGCCACCATCCAGTGCTCCCAAATGAAATCTTACCAGCCATTATTTCAGCATATCGAAACATTTCAGAGAGTCAGGCAAGAGTTGTGAGTATTAGGGCAGTGATACAGGATGACTTAACATGATGGAGTACTGTGTATGAGTAGTAAAAATAGCACTGACAGGGCTCCTCATTTCCTCATGCATCATGTTGGAGTAAGACCAATCAGAGGAGGGTTATGCTGATAACCCAACTGTATACATCACCGATGTCCACACCACTGACCCAACTTTGACATTGCCGATGGCAACACCACCAATCCAACTTTTGCCACTGCTGATGTCAACCCAACTTGCACCAGTTCTGATGTCTACACCACCGATCCAATTTTTGACATCCCCAATGGCCACACTGCAGATCCAAGTTTGCCATTGCTGATGAGGACACCACTGATCCAATATTCAACATTGCTGATGTCCAGAATGCCAATCCAACATTTGAATTCACTGATGTCCACACTGCTGATCCACTTTTTGCCATTGCTGATGGTCACACCACTGATCCAATTTTTGCCATCACTGATGTCAACACCACTGCTCCAACATTTGAAATTGCTGATGTCCAGAATGCCGATCCAACATTTTAATTTGCTGATGTGCACACTGCTGACCCAATGTGTGCCATCGCTGAAGGCCACACTGCCAATCCCATTATTCCCATCACTGATGTCAACACTGCTGATCCAACATTTGAAATCACTGATGTCCAGAACACCAATCCAATGTTTGCCATCACCAATGTCAACACCACTGATCCAACATTTGAATTCACCGACATCCACACTGCTGACCCAATGTTTGCCATCACAGATGGCCATACCACTGATCAAACATTTGAAATCGCCAATGTCAACACCGCTGATCCAACATTTGACATCACAGATGGCCACACCATTGATCCAATATTTGACATCACCGATGGCCACACTGCTGATCCACTTGCCATCACTGATGTCTACATGGCTGACCCACCTTTTGCCATCACCAATGCCAACACTGCTGACCCAACTTTTGACACCACCAAGGTGTTCCAACTTGATGGGTGAAGTGGTCTGATCCTACATGGGTATCACACAACTTTAATCTGTATTAACACCCATTTTACTAAATGAACTCCTTGCTCTGTTGGCAAAGTCTTTCCACATTGCTTCCTGTTTGGCAGCATACATCTTATGTCCTAAAGAGGTGACATCCTCTTTTTTTTTTTGCCACTCGGCTGCCCGATGCTTGAAGTATGCTGTTGTCCATTTCATCTTATTCCAAACCAAGGTATTTTCCTCTGTCACCCGATTGAATGCTGCTTTTGCTCTGAGCCAGTTGATGCGATGAACTGGAAGGTTTTTCAATTTACAATTCAGTTGGGCTTTCAATCACTTACATTATTTCATATAGTTAGAAGATAAACTGTCACCACTTACATCCATATACCAGAACCATGGCAAGGAATCATGCTTCCATCCAGATTCCTTCAGGTTTAACAAAGTGGTACTTGTCTTCAGATGGCTGCAATCAAGGTTCTGGAATAAATCAAGTGTTTCTTTTGAAGCTCCCAATGTGGCCAGTGCTTCCCTGGCAGCCCGATAGTTTTGGGCATAGAGTCGTAAGGCCTGATCAGTGGAGTGGATGCTGTCCCATGATTTTGTCTTCCCTGTTTTAGGACCTTTGGGCCTGATCTTGGTAATGAACAAAAAGGCCTTCTTGCCCAGCATAAGCCATATTCCCTTAAGATTATCATTGCACTGCCCACATCAGGAAAAAGCTTTTGACTTCTTCCTGACTGCTTTGGCTGCCTTGAGAAACTTTGATATGTCCTTAAGGCTAAAACACTTTGTATTGATGATTGTTAATATATATATCATGTCACATGATCTATTGAGTTGCATTACTAAGCACAGTTACCTTTCCAAGCATTTCAAGGCTGTCAAGGCTGTCAAGGCACCTGGGGCAAAGTCATCAAAAATATAAAGGTAATACAAAATAATGATTAGTAATACAAGTCAGTAGGTCATATGATCTCATATGTATACAGATCAATAATTGTCAAAAAGATATGTTTTAGTCTGCAGGGCTTGTCAAGGTTACTCAAAGCAACCAAGGCCAAAAGTAGGTTTCCTAATGCACTCTACAGTTCCATCTCAAGTTTTGCCACCTCCATAATGCCACATTGTTTAATTGCTTGGGAGGTCATAGATGATGGCATCCCTATGATGAAGGTCTCAGGCCAGGATCCCAATCCAATGTCATTGAATGAATTGGATGAAACTGGACAAGGTATTAGATCTATCTCACCATGATCGCCAGTCACAAAGACTTTGGAAGGTTCATAGGACGAGCTGATGGTCTTGGATGATGAGTCAGGTCATAGAACATGATGAGCTTTCCTTTGATGATCAAGATTCGTTTAAGAAGCTGACTTCATTTCTTGGTAATTTCAATTTGCTCAGTTGTCATCAGGATGCCACCAACTTGTCTAAGGTAACTTTGTAAAGATAGCCTGACCAAATGATGGCATCAGAATACTGACAACAGCTTTATTAATCACTTACTGAGACTCTTGAATCGAGATCCCCTCTGAAAGGAATTCAATTGTGGAGAGCTTTCCAGCAGGCTGTATCTCAGCTTTACCTGGGGCTGATCCCATGACAGATTGAGATATGAGAGACCAGAAATGAATAAATGACAACTCTACCACATTTGCATTTTAGGGCATAGTAATCTGTACTATTGACATTTGTTTCCTGATTTGGCTGTGCTGTAAGTTCCTCCTCTCACCATGCTTGCAAGTCTTCTGGTGCTGCTGACTCAGTCAGTTTGTTATATGATTCCTCTGACCCCTTCAATAACCATATAGCCCTTTTCATCTTCTGAACCAAAGATGATTCTACATTAATAAGGATGTAAGTATTCAGGGAAGAGGAATTATGGTGAGATTTTTATGCATCCCAATTAGCTTCTTCCAGTTTGAGTGATTCATATGGTCATCCAGAATTTCATTCCGATGGGCCATTGTGGCACCATTGGCACTTCAGGATGTTTCGTTTAAGATGGCCCAGAGAGTTTCCAAGATCTCTCCATCAATCACACCACTCCCTGGGATGTATGCCAATGTATATCTTGGAAGGCAGTCACCAACATGTCCTCCAACATGAAAGTCCCCAATCACTCCTATGATCTCAAGACCTTCCGGGATTGACAGAAAGGGTGACTGATTCACCCAATCAAAAAGGTTGATTATCCACTGACAAAAGACATCATGCACAAGTAGTGCGCATTTGATCCCCTTCATCGTCTTGCTGTTCAGGACTTTACAAGCTGCATAGTCAATGTTTTTCTGCCTGTTGATCCAGATTAACCTGGGTGCAGACTTAGAATTACTACTGGAAGGGACCTACTGCTCCCTTTCTGGAAATCGACAGTCGCCTCAGGCTGAAAAAATCCATGCCAAAGACAAACCACTGATCTGATACCAGTTGCATCATAGCCTGCAACATTGACATTCCGATCATATTTGAACTTGTTGCATGTACAGGGCAGTGGCTTGAATTCCTTTGCTATCTTAAGGTGAGCCTGATAATCTGAGCTCTCCGTTGATAGGTCCACTTGCCCTGTGTAAGTCTGAGACGCGTCGATCGCATCAAAACGAACCACATCGAACATCCAGAACTTCGTCGAAATCGCTTCGAATGGTTTCGAACCACATCGATCTCTCTTTGCGCCTTCTACAGCCTTGACTGACCATTGTCGAACATTTTCGAAAATCGCATTCGATCAACGAACACTCCCGAACATCGACGAACCCATGTCGAATGGCTTCGCACGACTTCGAACCACTTCGCGAACCCTTAGAACAATTTCGAACAATTTCGCGCATCCTCGGCTTCATCGGACTAATCCTTTCGACCTTTGGACAGATTCCCCCAATGTCCCCTGCATTTCCGAGCTTGGCACAACATGTTCTGGTCATGGGAACATGGTACACGTCAAATCCAAGGTATAGATCAAGGTACTTAGTGATTTGCGATGTTTTAGACCCATTTTGCAAACAATAGACCTTCCATATTTCGTTTTATTACCTCTCACATTGATATCTTTTCATCTCCTTTTGATATCTTATCTTTTGTTCTTCCATATGTTTTCTTCACCTCATGCCACCCTCATGGCATTTTCCCCTTTTAGCCTTATCACTCAGAAAAACATATATACTCCTGTATTTCTTGACAAAAAAAAGCAATCATAGAGATTGAGCTTCACCAGTAGTCTTAGTATCTTAAAGTCGATATCGATCGACTTCGTGCGTTGATCCTTTGTTTTAAAACTAAGTTCGAAATTGTTCAAACGTCATCGAAACTCGCTTCTACCCCTCCGTTCGACTTCGCGAACATTTCGAAATAAACCAATAGTATCTAGAACCCCCGTTACAGCCTTGGAACCCTTATCGACCACTATTCCATTCCTCGAAACTACTTTGCGATCGATCGAAAGTTGTTCAAACTCATTTTGCGCCATCGAAACACATTCGAAATCTCGGTAATTGTGTTGGGTGATATTTAGACCACCTCGCACCTTTCCTCTGACCTGTATTTATACCTCGATTCATCTATTTTAGGTGTTTTGGTTGGATTATCGGGTCAAGTATTATCACTGTCATAAAGCTCTGGCCATCTGTCAGTGGCACATCATCTTTGGGATGTTTCTGTCATTGATGAGATGCTGTAAAGTTACCATCAATGGTGAAAGACTGAGTATAAATCCATCTAAATATGCTTAGTATCTAAGGGAGACTGCAGAATAGCAGTGCTTACTGTTCTTCATCAGTCTTCCAATCTTCAGGCAAATTGACACCAACCTGTGGACAGGCAGGGTAAAGGACAGCCAGGTCCCCAATTACTGGGATTTCAACAGTATGCCCAAAGCCATGCCACTTTAGATGCTTGAGGTTTTGGAATTGCCTTGCACATCGAAGAAGTTCCCGATATCAGTCCTTTGAAATTAAATGAATGTTAGCATGGGAATTAATAGTATTTCAATCTTTTATTAGTTACTTACTGGAATGGTTTCAGGATAGCATGCAATGGTAAATCTCCTCATCTTCTGGTAGTAATGCCAAGCAGAAGACTTGCATTCCTGATTCTCAGTGAAAAAAGAATCTAGACCATCAAATGTGAACAAAGTCTTGACTTGCTTAAAGGAGGCAGGAAAGAACTGGAGATCAAGAGCCTGTATATCGTCTGGTATGTGTCCAGGGCACCTGCACCAATGGACTGGAAGATGGTGAATGCCATTGCTATTAACAATGACTAGGACATTCTTTGGATGGGTACTTTTATCCCTAACATCTCTCTCCAGCAATGATCCATCATCATCCAATTCCATTTGAGTGAAAGGAATAGAGCCAAATTCAGCATCATCTTCATCCTCCAATAACTCAGGTGGGAGATCAGGAAGGCCAAACATCTGTTCATCCTCACCCTCATCCTGGTGGAAGTCATCACTGGGGATCAAGGGGCATGGCTTCCCACCATGACCAATGTAAAGGGTAAGACCAGCCTGCAGGAGGGTGGAATCTTTGAAGTACTCCTTTCCCCACTGTTGAATCTTGTGAAAGGGGTTGTTCCCATGGGCATGTTGGCAACAGTCCTGGCAAAACAGAGGATGTCCAAGACAGTCCAAACACTGCCATTCTCCTGATGACCCACAGCTACTGCACACCATCTCAAATGGAGGTGCCTCAGATGCCAGGATCCATGCTAGGTAGAACTTCCTTTTATCCAGGTATTCCCTCATGTAGTCATTTTGTGACTAATTACAAAGGGTCAAAAGGGTATTGGAGGCTGAATGAGTAGCTCTCACCTTGGACTTTGGAAGTTGAAGGGGTTCCAGCAGCACATTGTCAAAGTTGATATTTTGGCCAGCTTCAACTGGAATTGAGGGAGTCAATCCATAAGCAGGTTTGGAAGAGGAGGGGGACCATGAGGGTCGTAAATTTGCTTGCTAACTTTCATCTTCTTCACTAAACCTTGGGCTGTGTAATGGCTAGTAGTGCTTAGAATGAGAGTATCACCACTGGCTGTATTTGTGAGATTAGGATTGAATTTCTTGATGGGCATGAGATGTTTGTGTTGAATGAATGATATCGAGGATGTTATTGTGTGAACTGCTGACTAAGCATGACACAATGAAACATGAAAATACGAAACCTCACTCTAGGGAATAGAGAATGTAAGTATATCTTGACACAATAGCAAGTGAGGGTAGCTATTATAAAATAAGGCATGGCTAGTAATGCTCAAGAAGATAGTAAGGTTGCAATAGAGATTTAGTGGCTGTGACAGCAATAACTGAAAGCACAATCATCATGATGTACCAAATCCATCACACAGATGACCTTTGTACAATATTCTAGTTTCCATTAGTTGTGAATGAATTGTCAGAATATGCAAAGTTTTAGTTTAGTAACTCTCAAGTTGTGGTTTGTACAGCAATGTAAGTAGTAGATGTGATGTATGAACTACAATTGCCTTTATGTCAGAAACTTGCAGCCATGAAATAGCCAAAGATACTTGTTCCTAATCATTTCATCTCATTTCATCTCATCTCATCTTCAAAGAAAGTATATTACATGGCTGGGTGACTTAGACAATGCTTTTTGTACACCCTTTTAAACCATCTAGACATGACGTGAATTGACTTGAATATCTTACCTTATACACATGAATGACAAAGGAAATATCGACAATGATAGAAAGTGATTTAATTAAACTGCAAGATTGGTTCTTTGAGTCACCATTGATATGATTTCTGAGCATTTCTGAGCATCCCTTTGTAAAGGATGGGTGGTCAGTGACTGGGCTCATACAGTTAGGGGCTTTTCCAGAGTTATGATCAATAATTGATCAACATTGATTGAAATTGATTGACATTGATCGAAATCTTTAATCACCACTGATATGTTTTCTGAGCATTTCTGAGTATCTCTTGTGGTAAAGGATGGGTGGTCAGTGACTGGGCTCATACAGTTAGGGGCTTTTTCTGGAGTTATGATCAATAAGTGATAGACATTGATCAACAATCATCATGGATCAATGATGATGGATGATCAGTTCTGATTGCTAAGTTGTATTTGTTTCCACAACATAACACCAAACCAAACCATGGTCAAATTACATACCTTACCTCACTACACACTATGTCTACTGAAGCCCAGGTTCCTCCTGAACTTCTCCAGTTTAAGCTGACAATGGAAGACTTGGAGATCCTAGAAGCAAGAAAAGAAGAATGGTGAACAGGAGATTGTGCAGAGAGAAACAAAATTGCTAATAAGGTTTATGACAAAATAAAGAAAAAGAATTGACACTGGTCTAGTTCAACAGGGGGTATACAGTTGGTTTCATATGTATGGATGAACTAGAGAATCATCAGAGAAATTTAAGGGTATAAAGAAATGGTGGTGATAGGTCCACCTTGCAGTTGGAGCTCTGGGAGTATCTGGGAATAGTCAAGTACTTTTTGCATTCCTTATGATAGGTTTGCACAGCAATATGAAGGCCTCCAGACTCGTTCAAATGCATTTTGAATGATTTTGAATGGTTCCAAGCAAGATCAAGTGATATTGCACCTCTTGAAGACCTCATATTCAACTTCAAATGTTTGTAGATTCGATTTACATATTCTTCGACACCTCTTGAGTATTAAATGACCACCTGTGATGCTCCCCCAAACATTCTAACGACTTTTAATGGATGCATCGTATGCTCAAACAGCTTGAACGATTTCAATCGCATTCAAACTTCAAGGATCTTTCACAAACTTCATTGCAACATCTCTAGACAATCTAAAGAGTTACTTCGAGCACCATATGATCTTCGACAAGCTTCTGTGATCACCACGATCATCTTTGATTAACTTCAATCAATTTCAAGTGAACTTTGACCGAGTTTAGACCCATTTTGAGTACTCCAGTGGCCGTCTTTCTTATTGGAAAACATTGTACCTTGTTACCACATTGCTAGAGGTCATACAACACGCTTATCAGACACAAGATGAAGAAACACATCGCATTTTTGAAGGACATGGGATGATTTTTGAGGTATTTCGAACTCCTCAAAGGGGCACATGGTATTACAAACTGCTTATATCATTTCTGCATCATTTATTGTTTTACCCATCGTTTTTAGGCCCATTTATTCACTTACTTCCTGCCTCATGTTAGCCTCATGTTACATTTTCCCCTTTAGTATCATTTTCTTAAAGTCTATAAAAGCTTGTATCACTTATCTTTTCAACAAGAAACCATTCAGGTTCACTTCACTATCATCTGATTTGAGAGTCCCAGCTCTTGAGTCCAAGAAACTCGTCTTAGTTTGATTTAGTGCAAAATCATCACAAAACTCACTCAAAATCGCTCACATCCTCTTTACTAGGCTATAAAATGTCCTTATCCTCTAACAATTATTGTATTCTCCTCAACAACATCCTCTTTGTCACCATCCCATTGTCTCCCCTTTTGAATGATCCCACTTTCATAGCTCGACCAACCTCAAACTTTGATCGAACGCTTGAGCTTGCGATATTACAACACATGTCGCTCAATATTCCTTGCAATTCCTCGCTATTGACTCTCTAACCTTGAACTAGGTCTGCCAACTTGGAACCAACTTGCTACTTTATACTAGACTGGACGACCCCCTCAGATACCTTTGTTTTAGGTGTTTTGTTTGGGTTATCCTACTTAGCACTATCAATGGGTAGAAGGGTTCTTGCAGTTCAGGCCAAAGGGGAGTTAAAGAAGACAATTCAAGGAAAAATGGGGGGATGGGTAGAAGCTACTTCATGCAAATCAGACAATCAGAAGGCATTTGGCACATACCAGAAGGAGCTGAGTAACCTTTGGGATCAGACATTGGAGGTGGAAAAAAATGAAGATGGAGGACCTGGCTAGCGTTTAAAGGTCCGGTCTATAGGACCGAAAAAAGACCGTTAACCGAACCTAACCAGACCGATATTAACCGGACCAGCGGTTACAGTTAAGGGCTGGTCTTTAGCAGTTAAGGTTAAGGTCTTTCAAATTTGAAAAACATTGTTAACCGCAAAAAAAACCGGTCTAAACCGGTCTTAACCTGTTATTGGTCACGTAAGCTATTCCGCCTAATTTCCCTGCTTATTGCCTTGAATTTGACCCTTGGTTCATCCAAAACGGTCAAGAACTGAGAAAGATATAACCAAATACATTTTCAATACCATTATTTTTCGTGATCAGAATAACATTGCTTATAACTTGTGCTACAAAATGTGGGGTACAGTTAGACATCATCAATTACATCACAATAACACACATAAACATCTGTACCATGTATATTTTATTCATTTAACAGCCCAGACAAGTTGTAACTACATACCGCAAACTGCAACCACAAACTGCAAACTAATACAATGCACTTTTGGTTTGGCCATATCTCAGTCAAATCTTGATGGAATCTCTTAAAAATTGTTACACCCCAGGGAGTTACAATGTGTATCTTCTTATTTAACAGTTAAATGTTCCGGGTAATACTTGTTGAGATACATATAGGTTATATAGTATGACAAATTTCATGATAAAAAACCGGTCTTAACTGGTCTTTTTTCGGTCTATTAACCGCAAAAGACCGGTCTTAGTCGGTCCGGTTAGGTCCCCCCAATATCCGGGTCGGTCCTAGACCGGTTATGGTTACGGTCTACCCATCGTAGGGTCAAAAAACCGAACCAGACCGGACCTTAAAACACTAGTTTGTTTGCTGATTCTTTCCCTTTGGGTGCCCCATTGTGGAAGGAGCCCATCCCTACCAACAACATCATGTCCTACTTACAGATGTGACCATCAGGCCCCCCTCCACACCACAAACTGGCACTATCATGATCAATATACCTCCTCCCCATCACCTGCTGGAGTTGATGTTACTCAACATCCCCCTTGTTGTATGACAGTCAAAAAGGAAAAGCAATGACCCTTGGGACCCATTGCATACCATATCCCTGGGGCCCTTGCACCTATGCCTGAATGAATGGAGGACACAGCCAAGGAGCCCAGCAAGGAGCTGCTGCCCCCTGCACCTCAATCCAAAGGGCTACCTGACAACCTGAGTGACAGTGAGGATGACACAATGAGCTCTACCTCAAGCCATGCAGGGATGATGGTTCACATGTTTTCAGTAGTGGTTGACCATAATGTGGTGGTGGTGAGCAGTGTGGGGATGGGGAACATTGTGCATGATGTTCAGAAGTGTAGGGTATGGGTGATGGTGAACATTCCCTCTGTGTTTGTTCAGCCCCATCCATCTTCTGGGGCTTGCAGCTGCCTTTGTCATCTGGGGTGAGGCCTACACTAGGTGATGCAGGTCATTTGTGGGTGGTGGTGGCAATGTGGGTGGACAGAGTCATCATGGTATGCTTTGAGTGTTAAAGCTCAAGTTGTAGTCCTTCAATGGTGTCTAAAAGTTGTCTGACCACAACCTGTCCCAGGAATTCTTGTTGCAAGGATGGGGTAGATCCCTACTTTATGTAGTGTTTTGGGGTGAGCGTGATTGTTGTCAAGGTAGGTAGTGTGGTGATTTGTCTTGGCTTCTCCCGCCCCTGGATTTGGTTTTGCTGTGGGTGTATTGATGCATTGTAATGTGTTTTGATGTGGTTGCTGGGCTATACTGTGGTTAGTGGGGCAGTAATGGATAAGTGAAAGCAAAGAATGAAAATTTGTTTCAACCAGCTTATGTAATTTTTTATTCCTACAGTCCTGATTTGGCAATCAAGTACATTTTGGGAGTTGAGCAGGGCATTTGACCCCATGCAGTTCCAGATAGTGGCCTAAGGTCTCAAGGTCCTTGCAAGAATGTAAGGGCTCCCAGGTGGTGTCACCCATACTCCACTGAACCTCAAATTCAAGATGTTTCCATTTGTCTATCAGTGACCAAGTAACTCATTGACAAACCATTCCTGGTCATTGGGTGTGCCAAAGTAATAGGGTTCCAGCTGTACCCTGTTCAGGAACATCACATTGTCATATGGGTAGTATGGCCATAGTAGTGCACAACTCTCAGTGACTTTAGACCAGTATATATGAGCCAACTAATGGTGTCTTTAAGCTGTTCTTAATGGTCCAGCTAATGTGGGCCCATGGATCATAAAAGACCATGGTAGATGGGTGGGCTCATCTGGCAGGCATAAGTTCATGCAAATAGGATGGGCTCATGGGTGATGTGAGTACTGCTATAGGTCATCTGTCATGGATGGGCCCATGGGTCAGATCAATACTGCAGTAAACTGTATGATGGATGGGCCCTTGGGTCAGATCAATACTGCAGTGGACTGGGCCCATGGGTCACATCAATACTGCAGTGGACTGTATGGTGGATGGGCTGATGGGCCATTTCAATACTGCAGTAGACTATAGTCAGAATAAATTCCTTCATTAAGATAAATTTAAAATAAGTAAACTAAATTACAGCTGAATTTTTGAACCACTAGCTGCAAATGTCTTGAGGCAATCATGCAGTTGTTCAACCCCAGCTGCAAGATACAAGTCTGCTTCCAGCAACCTGGAGAGCAAGTTGGCCTTCCTTTCCTTTTCTGTTGTCCTTACCTCAACCCCTCTGATTGCCTCTCCACCTCCACTTCCAAATTCAAGTCCCATATCAACTCCTCAATGGTGGGCCTCAAGAAGAAGGAACAGACTGAAGCTGCGGACTCCTCAATCATTGCGCCTCCCTGATCTTCTACTGCTTTCTCCTTTCCTTTCACCACTTTCCCAGCTGCCTGCATGACATTACCCATCTCCACTATCTCCGCCTCCTCTGTTTCCTCTGCCTCCTCTGCCTCTGCCTCCTCCACCTCCTCTGCCTCCTCCAGCTTCTCCCCTGCCTGCCAAGTCTGTACCTCCACAATCTCCACCTCATCATCTGCCAGCTCATCACTTTGCTCATCTTCCTTGGTATCTGGTTCAACCAATTCACTATCTTCAGTGCTTGGAGAACATGGTGGCTGAGATGGTGGCAATTTTGGGGATACACATTCCTCAGAGGATGATGGTCTTGTGACATCATTGTCCAGTACTTTACACTCCCCCCCCGAGTCCGAGCGGACTCCGCTCAGACACTAGGACGTCCTAGGACTGTCCTAGGACTGTCCTCAGACTCTGCTCAGACTCGTTAGAGTAGTGATGTTAGTGATGTTATATATCATTCTGACCAGGTTCTTGAGCTGAGTTTGAAAATATCCCCTGCATAGTGATGGGACTGTCTATATATAGAACATAGTGATGTTATATACCATTCTGACCGCATTTTTGAGCTGAGTTTGGAAATCACCCTTGTGTAGTGATGGGACTGTCTATATAGAGAACATAGTGATGTTATATACCATTCTGACTGCATTTTCAAGCTGAGTTTGGAAATCACCCTTGTGTAGTGTTGGGACTGTCTATATATAGAACATAGTGATATTATATACCATTCTGACCGCATTTTTTAGCTGAGTTTGGAAATCACCCTTGCATAGTGATGGGACTGTCTATATATAGAACATAGTGATGTTATATATCATTCTGACCGCATTTTTGAGCTGAGTTTGGAAATCACCCTTGTATAATGATGGGACTGTCTATATATAGAACATAGTGATGTTATATACCATTCTGACCGCATTTTTGAGCTGAGTCTAGAAATCACCCTTGTGTAGTGATGTGACTGGCTATATATAGAATATAGTGATGTTATATACCATTCTGACCACATTTCTGAGCCAAGTTTGGAAATCACCCTTGTGTAGTGATGTGACCTACCATATATATAGTGATGGCATATACTATCATTGTGTGAAATATGGCACCATCAAGATATCCCTTCTATATTTTTCTCATTAGTATTATACACACACTCTGAATGATTAATTCAAGTTTGAAAATGACTTTGACAAGATAAATTAGGCAGATTTATGCAAGACATCTGGGATCATATTAGAGTATGTTGAGGGAGAATCCAACGCAGAGTGCTTAATGAAACCTAACTATTTACATACTAATCATCATCATCATCATCCTTCTCCTCATTTATGTCCCTCTGTTTCTGCTTTTCTAACACATACCG
>QLOK01042389.1:4252-15622 GCA_003313805.1 Tricholoma flavovirens
GAGCTTACAGTGAATTAACACTGCTTGGCAACTGCCCCAGCTCTGGCTGGGTTAGCAGCTGGGGGGACCACTGAAAGTGCCAGCTGATGGTACAACTCTGGCTTGCTGGGAGGTGCTGCTGTGCCTCCCCCTAGATTACATATACATTGGCCCAGATTTTCAATATCTAGTCAATCCTTTAAGAATTGACTGAGATATGGCTGTTTGATGGTTATGCCCAAAAATGAATCAGATAAACATGATTTGCAAAGTCACATGCAAAGAGCAATAAGTATGTGCATTCTATATTTCATTACTCAGACATCTTTTGTTGAAAAAGGACCGACCTACTAGGCAGCAGCAAAACAATCCTGCTGCAGTACTCAGATTCACACCTATTCTCTGGTAGAAGCAAGCTCTGGGTATTGTTTGTCTGCCACAGGTTACTGTTCAAGTTCTCCCCTCTGCCTCCTCTTTGGCTTGTCAATGTGGCATCTTTCTCTGTGATGTGCCATATTACTTGATGGTTCTGAATTATGACAATCTCACAGTCTCTCACCAATGGCCATGCCTCACCCTATCTTGACTTGTCCACCTGTACCTGCATTCATTAAATTTCACATAATCCTTTCATGGCCTTTCCTGCCAAACTTCTCTTTCTTATTGTTATATCTTGAATCTACTCTCCCTCCACCGTTTTAAAACCCATTCCAATGCACTGAGTGACAAGTTTCAAAGGATGAGAATTGTTCAAAAAACTGTATTCAGGCTTGCTATAGTTCTGCTGTTCAAATAAGTTATGATGATTTATCATGCTGCATTTACTGAATTGCCTTGACCCATGCTCCTTTACATTGAACTATGGTATGTGTCGTGTGGCATGAAGATCCTAGCGAGGTGATACCGTGACTTCCGTTTGGGGAGGATGCAAAGCCAACCAAACCAGAAATTTTGCGATGATCACTCCAGTTTATTATGCAAAGCACTGTAGCGTAGTCATTGATCAGACTGTTGATAAGGCTTTGTCACATTGTCACAGTGTGTAAAGGCCCCAGATTTGTGACAAACATACATATCTCAAAAAGATGCACTGTTCAATGCCTTCCACTTAACAGTTTATTCTATAGACTTTGGAGAATAATCTTGAGATGGTACATAAGGTATTGGTCAACTCAAAATAGGTAGAAAGTAATTGTGGAAAGCATACTGCATGAAAATCAATCAGGTGTGTAAAGGACTAGGGAAACACTGTACATGCTCCTGCTATAACTTGAATTGTCTGCCTCTGAATCTTACAACTTCAGAACAATAATAAAATTCAAAAGCAGTGTCTGCAACAAGGCAGTTGTGGATAGGAGTCTACAAACTGACTAATCTATCGATCAACCTCACTGAAGAGTGAAGCAACAGTGTCAGCTATAACCAACTTGATAGGAAGGTATCATACCCAAATACAAGGTCCTATAGAAAGAAAAAGTCAAATTAGTGACAGCTCCAGCTTGTCAAAAGCAATAATACCATAGTCCCAATGATTGCTACAGCATCTGCAAGCATGTGCTGACAAAGCAGCAATCAGTCGTTTTGGGGGGAGAAGATAGGTTAGATGTGCCTACATCTAAAGAAGTATCAGCATTCTGTCTGCTAAGAAGGGAGGATACAGACGTCTCATCATGAAATCAGAACTTGCGAGGTGGGCAAAGCCAGGAGCACGGATGCTACATCTGTATGGGCGATTTGTGCCATCTCTGGATAAGAAAAATATCAGAAAGAAGTCTCGAACAAAGGCTAAAGGAGTTTGTTGAAGCTTACGAAACCAAGTAAACAGCCATTTCGCCTTTTGGGGCCTCAATGGCACTATATGTTTCGCCTGGAGGGACAGCGTATCCCTCACTAAAGATCTAGAAAGGGGGAAAGACCAAGAACATAGTTGGCTTCTGTGGAACATGTTAACAATGAAAGGCCACCTTGAAGTGATGAATGAGGGATTCCATGCTCTCCTTCATTGAGGCACGTGGAGGCGGGACAAGCTTATGGTCATCTACTTTGACAGCGCCTGTTGGAATTTTGTTTAGACACTTTTCATGTGATCAACATGAGGAAATATCGATGCATTGAACAACACACCTGGCTGATTATACGTAGGCTTTCTCTCATTTCCTGGACACGACATAGGTACCGATCGTAACAATCACCAGTCTTACCAACGGGGACGTCAAAATCAACCTTCCCAAGAGGGTGCCCATAAGCATTTGCCCTCAAATATCCATCGCGAATGGACCCACCTCGGCGTATTTATCATATGGGCTAACCCTCCTCAGATCCCACGGTATACCACTCCCTCTCAACATAACGCCACTGAAACTGTAATCAAGGGCCTCCTTCGCAGTCACCTTGCCAATCCCAATCGTCCGCTCCTTCCAGATTCTATTCCCACTGACTACCTCCTCTATCTCGTCCACTCTGCTGGAAAATTGCGTGCCCCAATTAAAGATATCGTCCAATAAACCATGAGGAAGATCAAATGCTACTCCCCCGGGACGAACGTAGGCGGCATGCAACCGTGCTCCAGAGACTCGCTCATAGAATTCCATAAGCTTTTCACGCTCTTCAAAGCCCCACAAGAAGGGTGTCAGCCCGCCGACGTCCATGACATGAGTGAGGACGGCCATGAGATCTAGTGAGAGGATGAACGGCGTTTGAGCGTAGGGTGAGAGAAAACGCACGGTTCAGAATCCGGGTAATTTCACCAAACATAGTTCGGATCCATTGAGCTCGCTCCGGGACTTGGATGTTGAGAAGCTTTTCAACTGCGAGGGAATAGCAGAGCTCGTTCGTCACTGAATTATATCGGAGGTTAGGGGGTTGGCTGGGGGCAGCGTAAGCAACACACTCATGGATACATAGTCGAGGCGATCGAAGTAGGGCAGAGCTTGAATGTAAGTCTTATATTCTATAAGTTTTTCCGTTCCTCGGTGCAGAAGGCCGATGTGCTATCGGGAGGGTAGGCATACGGCATATTAAAATATTATAGTGTAAATGAAGAACAGTGAATCACCCACCGGGTCAGCGCGGAGAATTTCTTCGCCGTTCAGTTCCAAAATCATACGAAGCACACCATGTGCAGCGGGATGCTGTGGACTAGAGTTCTTCTGTCAGCCGATATACATGGATAGTAAAGAATACTAACCCAAAATTGACTGAACGAAACAGGTGTCAGTTAGACCCTGTTCGAGTCTATTATTCCAGCTCACCAGTAAAGTGCCTCATTTTCGAGTCTGTCCGAGTATCTGGCTCAGCAAGAATGTCGGCTGCACTCATACCATGCAAGTCCTCCACAGTGTGGTATTCAAAGACACTTCTTTTTCGGGCCTCCGATGTTGACTGGAAAAGAGAAGTTGACGAAGTAATATTCCGTCGCAGCTGCCTAGATACGGTGCTCATCCTTGCGGAGCGTATCAGTGAACGTACCACGATGGAGGCCATTATTGTCATCTACGACTTTTGTAAGTACAAGTCTGGTACAAGTTGTAGGGCGGAAAGCTCTGGCGTGACTAATACAAACATTATAATCTCGTCACAGTAACGAGCTTACATGTAACCCGAATGTCACCAGCGTTCACTGGCAACAAGTTCATCTTATACGAGAATCGTCTTCGTTTCTACATCATTGCCTCGAACGCAGCAGATTCAAGGCATCGCATTATTAAAGTCGATAGAACGTCGCAAGATGAATTGATCATTATAGAGGATGATGCCGTGTACAGTGGCAAGCAAATGAGCGCGATGTTGAAGATGTTGGATGATGGCAATAAGACCTCGGGCGGTTTAGGCAAAGCTAGAGTTTTCTTCGGCATTGCTGGTGAGTTTATGCATTTATCTGCTAGCTGTGTATACCGAACAAATTCTTCAGGTTTCATACGATTTACTGCCGGCTGGTACATGATCTTAATCTCAAAACGATCAGTCGTGGCACTCTTGGGGGGACACTATCTCTACCACTGCGAGAATACTGACATTGTCCCAGTCTGCTCCACTCACAAAGTAGAAAAGCCCGCGGAAGAGCAACGTCTAATGAACGTATTCAAGCAAGTGGACATGTCTAAGAACTTCTACTTTAGGTGAACAAGCGCTCCAGGCATCTGTTGTTAATACTGACTGACATTGCCCCTAGCTATTCCTACGATCTCACGTCTACTCTTCAGCACAATCTCACTCGGTCAAATCGGCTTGCCGAGCGGAATTGGCCTTTCACTGACCGTTACGCCTGGAATTTCCACCTGCTCTCAGCTCCATTCTCTAATGTCGATTGCCCTTCTATTAAGCCCCATTGGCTTCTACCTTTAGTTCACGGTCACGTCGATCAAGCAAGTAATACATACTACTGTCTATCTAACTTCTATCCATGTTGATGCCAGAACTTGGCGATGTAGAGTTGACAGTCCTGGGTCGAGTCATTTTCGTGACGCTTATTGCTCGAAGATCTCGGCACTACGCCGGCGCACGCTATCTCAAGCGTGGTGTTAATGACGAGGTCTGGATTTGGTTATACCAGTGATTGTTGTTACACATATAGTGTCTTCTTCATACAGGGAAATGTCGCCAACGAAGTAGAAACAGAGCAGATCGTGGCCGAAGCTCTAACCACTCCTTTTTATTATCCTCCCCATCGACATGCTCACCAGCAACCGACTCGACGTCCGAGCCCGAATTATACGAGTTATGTACAGGTCAGCCGCCGAGTATTTTTAGAGACTTGGTGGTTAACGTTAACGTAGTATCGCGGGAGCATTCCTGTGTACTGGACGCAAGAAACTAACGCCATGGTTCCTAAGCCCCCCATAGAAAGTTTGCTCACCCTTTTTTTTACGTTCCCCCAGCGCTCATCAATACCTAGTCAGTGTCGTGGATCCTTTCTATACGGCGGCTTCCAGACATTTTGATGATCTCTTCAAACGATACGGGGCCCCCATCACCATCCTGAATCTGATCAAAAGACGAGAACCCGTCCCACGCGAATCCAAACTGCTTGACGAATATACACAGTGCGTCAAGTATCTCAACCAATTCCTTCCACAGGAGAAAAGGATGGTATATAGAGCTTGGGACATGTCTCGCGCCTACAAAGAGTGAGACTCATGCGTCATAACCGATATTTTCTGACTGCAATACAGGAAGACGCAAGATGTGATCAGCTATCTTGAAGACATCGCCGAAGAGTCTATTCAAATGACTGGGTTTTTCCACTCCGGACCAGAACCGTATTCTCATTATCTTCAAAATGAGCAAAAGTGTGTTTAAGTGATATTTTTATAATTCCTTTTATTAAGGGCTAACTAGTTCCAGCGGCAACTGGCGCAACTCTATCTCCTTGCAAAATGGGGTGTGCCGTACAAATTGTGTTGACTGTCTGGATCGTACAAACGCAGCGCAGTTCGTATTTGGAAAACGCGCCCTGGGTCATCAACTCTATGCTCTTGGCATTGTAGATAGCCCCAATCTGTCCTTCGACTCAGATGCGGTGAACATGTTGACGGAGATGTACCATGATCACGGGGACAGTGAGTAACGTCCAGCTCAACGTGAATCCTAGTGTATCCAACGATTTCTAGCCATCGCCTTACAATACACGGGAAGCGCTCTGGTCAACCGCGTTGAAACCTACAGAAGAATGCCTCATTGGAATAGTCATTCGCGGGATATAATTGAAAATATTCGCCGTTTCTACACCAATTCTCTCCTTGGTAAGCGATCTGCTTAGGTGAAGAAGTCACGGCAGAGTTACTCCTGACAACCATAGATGCGGACAAGCAGACCGCCATAAACCTCTTCCTAGGCATCCACAGGGAACGAATCATAACCCACGCGCCTGTACGTGGAGGTTACCGGAAGTGGTTTGATGAGAACAACCTTCAGCCTCTGTATGTGGTTGACGAATGTGACAAAGCCCTCCGTGATTTTGTGACACGCAAGGGAGACTTTTGGGTAGAGTACTACAGGCCTTTGCTCTTCACATCGCTGGGCAAACACTTTGCATACTCAATGAACAGTACCCTGAAGCTCCCTGGGTAGGTATCATTTTCATGGGTTATTTATCTTACTGCAATAAACTACAAGGAAAACGGCGAAGGACATGAATCATAGCCCTTTTGAGGTTTATGGCCGTAGCACTGAAACCCAACATCCAAGGTGGGCCATTCTGATTTCCCTGTGCCAAACATATGTTTAAAGATGGCATGCTTATGTAGTGTTGTCCAAGGGGTACGGCGATGGATCGGATCGCAGCCAGATTCGAGTCCAAAGAAGATGCTCCGGAAGGTAGTTTCACGAGCAGAAATAAAACAGCGACCTCTGCTATCTGACCTTGATCGCCATTCCACGGAAGTAATGGCAACGCAATTGTTGGATCCAATTGTTTCTAACACCGAGGAAGCAGAATATCAGGGGTTGGTTATTCGTGTTTGGGTTGTTCGTCGCTGCACTCATAGTGGGCTGCAGTTATATAGACCAGTGTCAGGAGCTTCTCGATGCGCCGACTACCATGGGTGAGCGCAAGGATCTAGAAGTCTATTCGACTGCTGTGAAGACAGCGGCAGGAGAGATCCCTGATCGTCCGGAGGAGGTTCCCAAGGATTTTATTACTTATGTTGAACGAGGAAGGATCCAACACCTGGAGGGTATTAGCCGTAAGGATGGCTTCTCAGTTGTTGTCAATTATGACCGATGGCTTGGCGGCAGCACTTGATATGAGCAATAATGATATTTACGTTGATCTGAACTTCGACGACTGTCCTGAGAATCAGCAACTTGGTATTAGCCCCGAAATTGTAGTCTTATTCCCATCTGCTATAGTGAGATCTTATATTATCTCCTGCGGAAATGTGGCCGAGGTTCAAAATACAGGACAGAGATCTCACTATACTAACATTGACAATGGTTAAGTTTCAAATTTGTTGGCAAATCACGAGTAACTTCAGAACACCTTGAGATCTCATAAATCAGCTTTGGATATAGATTGACTAACATGTATAATATATGGATCAAATGTTACGAGTCCTTATGTTTACTAGCACCTCTGGCAGGGGAGAATTTGTGAGGCAAAAATATTCAAGTTGATGTGAAATTGACAATATCAATAACTGCATATTAATGTGTACTAAATCTATTATCTTATGTAGAACATTCTATTGAAATTTGGTCGCGAGGCAAATCCCAGCAATGCATTTTAGATATCCCTCTCAAATATGTATATTCATCGGAATGGAATCCAATTGGCTGGTATGGGTCACGTGACTGACTTGAACAACCATTTGTTCAAAATATGTTACTGGGATTTGCCTCACAACCAAATTCAATAGAATGTTCTACATAAGATAATAGATTTGGTACACAATAAAATGCAGTTATTGATATTGTTAATTTCACATCAATATTTTTGCCTCACAAATCCTCCCTTGCCAGAGGTAGTGTTGCTAACAGCTCCGCTCGGAGCTGACGAGCTGACGAGCCGAGCTATATTTGAGCAGCTCGCAAGCTGCTTAATTATAGCTCAGCTCTTGCAGCTCGTGGCTCTGAGCACCTCTGAGTGGCTCAAGCCGTCGAGCTGATGCCCAAAATAGAACCTTAGCAACACCTGCATGAATGTGCTGCAATGTGCGTTCCCTGCGCTTCTCTCCCTTTCTGTCCCCTTCCTGCTTTCATTTGCATCTATTCCTCTCTTCTAAAGCCTGTATTCAAAGGATTAGAGTCGATGTAGTCACTTCCTTAGCATAGTAAGTCCTTATCAGTGATATCTTTTATCTACTAACCTCCTGAGTCTATACATGGTTTCTACTACATTGACAACTTTCACCTTTGGTTTGAAAGGCCTGGGAGACTCTAAAACAAAGTGAGTAAGGTTTACTCTTTGGCTGTTTTCATTCTTGTCTCTATTTTCATATTCATTGCATTTTCTAAGATCTTACTCAGCATCCCTGAACAACAACAATCCCTATGCCATCAATACCTCTTCCCCCTCTTTGAGGTGTGCAACTAACACTGCCTCCAAAGTTCTTACTTATCTGAATGCTCTAGGACTGATATCTACATTGCTTCTCGACTTGTTACCACCACCATCTGGCATGGGAACTTCTCCTCACTGCTTGGCTTGTTGCCTAGCACTTCACTCCCCTGCTTGATCATCGATCAGGAAGGACTATAGTATTACATGCACCTAGGGGTGGCCTGGAGTATTCCAGCTGCCCAGGGGCCCATGTTTATCCAATCTCATCAGAATGTGCATGCATCTGTGTTGAGGGTGTTCAGTGTTCATCAATTGTTTCCTCTGGTTCTCAAGGATCCTGGGACTTGGGGTGGGGCACCATCCATCTGCAGACAGGTGGGTTCGATGGTGAATTAACACTGCCAGCTCAGGTCAGAGGCTCTGCCCTGGGAACTGGGAGAGAATGAGTCAGGGGGAGCAAATGGTCTTGGGGCTCTGGCCAGCCTTGGGGGTGGCAGGGCTTGTTTATTCTGATTCTCTGGATACTACAGTACTTGGGGATGCTACTGGTTTGTGGGGGGTGCTGTTGGGGAACCCCCCTCACTGTTGTTTGATGATCTTAGTGCTGTCCCTGCAGTTTATGAGTCCTTACAAAGTAAAACTCGTTCTTTATCATTCCAGAACTTACTGACTTTTTTCATTGATTCATTGATTCATTCATAATTTGGACCGTGGCCAAGTATTTCCAAAATAGGAATGAGGCAAAAATGCATATGAACTGTTATATATCAATCTGACCCATTTCTCAAGCTGAGTTCAAAAATATTGTTTGGGTTGGTCATGTGACCTTATCATGTCACTATATTTAGCAATTACTTTTACAATCAAAGTCTTGTATCTCACTCATTTCTTGTCTGATTAGGTCCATTTAACTAGAGATGGGAAAGTACATTATTGGAGAATCATCGGGAGAGTGTTTGGCATTGTTTGGCATTGATGTCATGGTTAAATATAGTATCTTCTTCAGTTTTCATTCAATTTGCACAATTTAACTTGCAACTGAAAGGTATAATGTTGGTCTAATCATTTCAAAATATTTACACATGTTTGGCATGGTTTGCAGATAGATCAAAAAGATCAACAAGATCAAAAGGACAATATCAGAGCCAGTTTTTACCCAATCAAGTGTATTTAACTTGTGGAAGGGTATGGCACCTTGACATTGTGCTGACAAATCCTGTTTATATTTGTTTGTTATATGATCAAAATACTGTATCTTGGTCAATTCTTGGCCAATTTGTTTTATTTAGCTTGGCATAAGAAGATGCATTATTGGCCTATCATTGACATCATGTTTGGTATTGTTTGGCATTGTTGTCATGGCTAAATATGGTATGTCCTTCAGTTTTAATGCAATTTGCATAATTCAGCTTGCAAATAAAAATGTTGGTCTGTCATTAGGAGATGTTTACAGAGTTCAAAAATATGGTTTGTTTGGTCATGTGACCTGACTGTATCACTATATTTAGTAATTACTAAACACATCACCTGTATTTTGTTGAAAGCTAATCAACTGACTTAGAAATAGAATATATGTGAGAGAAGAGAATTACACATATATTTGGCCTTATTTGTTTACTGTAAACAAATATAAAAATTGTTATAAAGTAATAACCTTTGATAAATTTCCAAATAGTTTCT
Organism: Tricholoma flavovirens; assembly: GCA_003313805.1. Taxonomy (NCBI): domain Eukaryota; kingdom Fungi; phylum Basidiomycota; class Agaricomycetes; order Agaricales; family Tricholomataceae; genus Tricholoma; species Tricholoma flavovirens. The sequence continues at coordinate 13,911 of QLOK01042389.1, forward strand.
ATTTTTTTGGAAAGTCATGTGACTTTCCTTTTTGGGAAATATTACCAGGCAATAGGTTCATATGGTTTCAGAATGTTTCTAAGTGCTTTTGTTCTTGAGTAATTTGCAAAAAGCCAAGTCTTTTTGTGGCTGTGTAGATAATTTTTTTGGTTTTACAATTATAAATTAAACTCCATATTAATCCTTCAATGCTAGCATTTCTACAATAAGCCACATGACTTTTTCTGACTATATGCTTTATACTTATTATATTTAATATCTGTAAATACTCTATATTGATTTGTTTATCTGTATTTGGCCTTTACAAATATCAGATGTGAGATCAGCTTGAAATTCTGATCAAGATGCATATTCAATCTTAGATTTCCATATATATAAAGTCTTATCTTATCTATCTGCTGAAATCAATCAAACTTGTGTGACTGTCACAACATCAACTCTTGAACTTGAACCACCATCATCTATCACTACAATGCACTTTCTGAGCCTCCCTGTAGTGAGCCAAGAAACCTAGTAGATCACATGAGGCAACGAGTATGAATAACATATGATTGCTTGTGTATGTGATACAGGTTAAGGTTTGGCTACTGTACAGATTAGGAAGGAGCCAGTTTTATAGGACCGGCTCCATCTAAATATAATAGATACAAACATGATCCCCCCAGGGTCGGTGGGGATCACTACACTCTCCCCCTTTAGCTTCACTCCAGAGTGAAGCTAACAAAAGGAAAGAAAGAAAACCTTGTGAGTACAAGGTAAAATCATAAAATGGGAACTGAGTAACACCCTGGGAACCCAGTTGTCAGCATCACTCAGCCCTGTGAGTGATGCATCATTTTGATGTGGAACACGGAACTCTGAGTCTGCTTTGTAACATTTGTGACATGTGCATTGATTCATGTGGTTGGTGAGATCATTGACTCGATCATTCCGCCATGTGATTTGAATCATGTTGATGCACTGAGTCAATGTTCTTGCCCCTGATCTTGAATGAGGGCTGTGGCATCATACACCAGTCCAACACACATCTTGGTGATGCATGTCCATATTGTTGAAATTTGTGCACTGGGGTTCTCACCTGGCACTTTGGGGATGGGACAGGTGGATACTTACATCCAACCTGTTCCTTCAGTCCTGACCATGACAATGGCATTGTCCCTTGAGGTGCTGTTTGCACCTCAAGCCTCTTCTGACTGTCCTCCTGCTGTACCTTGTGATATGGCCCCGTTTTCGCTACCCCAGGTAAGTCCCTGTCATTATCTGGGTCCCAAGGCAAAGGAAGCCTTGATGCAGTCTCAACCCTTCCAGAGGGTGCTGGTGCTCCCCGTTGGTAGGCAGCAAGGATGTTGATGGAGCAAACCTAGAAGTCTGGAGGGAGGAATCATAATGTGTTTTTGAGCACATAGGTGTTAGGAAACATGTACAGTTACCTACTATAATTTTTCTTATTTTTTCGCAGTAATATTACACCATAAAACATTAAAATTATCAATGAATGCAACTGTGAGACAGATAATTCTCATGTGCCCTATATAAATACTGAGAGACATGTCAGTTGTGTTCTCTTAGGATCCCCACCTTCACATTGTGTGTGGAAATGCCTTCATCAACCAACCATTCTATTATTATCACATCACATCAAACTTTGATCCCTCTTTCTATATTTGTCGCATCTTCTTGTAGAGCCCGCATGAGGATCCCAGAGTGGATTT
>QLOK01042392.1:0-12512 GCA_003313805.1 Tricholoma flavovirens
AATGGGTGAAGTGGTGGTGAACAAGTATTTTGGAGGAAAACTTTTAAATAAGGATTCCCCTCTGGTAGATTGAGTTGTTCAGTCCAAGATCCTTGTAAGAAGTTCTGGCAACAGGCAGACTTGCTTGGTTGTTGATCAGGGATAGTAGAATCAGAGGATGACAGCAGAAAATCTATGCCCGTGATGAACTGATGAATAATATACATGGGTATAATTCCAATGCATAGCAGCCAACCAATAGTCTGGAGCCATGCTGACTCATGTTCAATGTTTAGTTTGAGGTGATTGTGTGTTCGCAGTGTGAGTGTAAGAGTATTCTCAATTGATGTGGTCTGCAACCCTGCTGACTCTGTTCAATTGTTACACCACACAACAGTGAACTGTCTAGATATTCGCTGAGTCCACAACCCTGCTAACTTTGTTTCCAATGCTAAGTCTCCCATTCATAGGAAGGCAAGCATGTCATGACTGTCACTGACTCACAATAACAGTGAAGTAATTATTAGTCATCAAGTTTTTGAGGGATTGCTTCCATTGTCCTCCTTATGTAAGTGCTCCCCATACGATGGCATTTGCCCAAGAATGAGAACTTTATGAGCCTTAAGAGACACAGAGGTAGACGACCTACTAAGAGTAACAGTCATAACAAATATAGAAAAAGTCTAAATTAGTTGGCTCTCAATATTTGATGTGTTGGCTCTGTTCTCGGAGCGACAACACATTGACCTTCATTACTGCCACCAAACACAATTTCTTCAGAATATGGCCTATAATAAATGTAAGGTTTTGTGCCGTAGCAAATCTAGACTTAGAATTGTGCACTCTGCCAAGCATACCACAGCATGACATCATGCTGCAAGAGATCATCATGAACTAGTCTTTGTTCATCATCCAAAATGCATCTTTTAGCATATCTAAGGTGGGTATGTGTGTAGGTGACACAAAGTCAATGGCAACCTTGAAGCAGTTTGAATTATTGGATACCTAGCCATGTCATGAGACAAGATATGATGCATACTCACTATACTTACCTGATGGGGACAATCCAGTGGGATAATAACAGCTTCCCCTGGTTGCTGTATAGTGTGCCATCCATGGATCCTGCTACTCATAAAAGCATCTCTGCTTTCTTTTGGAGATATATAATGGGTCTCTGAAATGATTGCTTGGCCTAGACAGCAGCTCTGATCAGAAGCAGAAGAATCCAAGGCCTTTGAGAGTGAAAATATGCTTGACAATGGCCAGATATCCCAGTGAGCACCTAAAACCTTGCCATTCTGGTCAGATTTACCATAGAGCATGACATTGACTGCCCCAGCCTTATTCATGTGGACATGGGTGGTGCCTCTGCCATTAAGATCGGCCTGTTCGACCATAAGAGCTAGAAAATCTCAAAGAGAATGGAACCAACCTCCAATATATAAAGCTTTGGCCCCAAGTAAAAACATGAATGACTCAGATAACCTAGAATATAAAGCTATTCCTACCAAGGTCAGGTATTAGACTTCCTTCTGGGAAATAAGAAAACATATTCAATGGTCCATGCAGGGAAATGTACATTTCAAACATTTGTTCTAAGCATGGGAAAAATATCATAAAGCCCTGGGTGAACTTTTTGAAGATCGCCATCAGGTGGATAATCCTATACTGATGTGAGCAAATAATGAAACTAAAAGTTTGGATGCACCTGGATCTGGAGGGATTTTTTTTTATGGACCGCAACACGAAACTCGTTGAATGAGTTGCTGGTAGTGTACTCTTGGAGCAATTCTCAAAGTTCCAAAGTGTTGATGTCGACATATCGACAGGCCTGCTTTTTCTTCATGTTGTTAGCAGCGATATTTGCTGCTGTGAAAAGAAGGTCGAGTTCATTGAAATATCTTCAAAGTTTGCACAGCTGGATCGGATCAAACTTTGGTGTGGTTGAGTGACTGCATGCTGGCATTGGTGTTGGTGTAGCCATTGAGATTGATGTCAAAAGGGTAGAAGGTGGAGGTGGTGGAGAAAGGGTAGAGGTCAATGCTTTTGAAGTGTTAGATTTAATTTGAGGGGATTGCGAAGCTAATAGGGGGTGTTTTGAAGTCTTGGGCTTCAGTTGAGGTTTGGGCCATTTCGATTGGTCAGCTGGGACTGGGAGTAAGATATCTCCTGGTTCTTCAGGAGTTGCAAAGGCTTTGTGAGCTTCTTCATGAAGTTTTTGAGTTGCTGTTGGCTGAAGCCGGGGTATTCCAGATGAACTAGGAGTCAAAATTATTTAGAAACCCCTTGTGGTGGTCTCCAAAATGATAGTGCTAAGTAGGATAACCCAAACTTAACACCTAAAACAAAGGTATCTGAGGGGATCATCCAGTCTAGTATAAAGTAGTGAGTTGGTTCCAAGTTAGAAGACCTAGTTCAAGGTTAGGGGAGTTGATAGTGAGAAAGTGCGAGAAATATTGAGCAATATGCAATGTAATACCATGAGTTCAATCAAATATTGAGTGTTCAATCAAAGTTTGAGGTTGATCGAACTATGAAAGTAGGGTTGTTTGAAAGGGAAGAGGATGGGATGGTGATGATAATGATGTGGGCGAGGGGGATATGATATATGCTGGAGGATGACAACTTTCAATAGGCTAATAACGAGGATGTGAGCTATTTCGAGTGAGTTTTTGCGAGCAATTTCGCACTACTTCAAAAAAAGATGAGTTTCTTGGACTCAAGAGTAGGAACTCTTAAATCAGATGATAGTGAAGTGAACCCAAATGGTTTCTTGTTTAAACGATAAGTGATACAAGCTTTTATAGACTTTAAGAAGATGATACTAAAAGGGAAAATGTAACATGAGGCAAACATGAGGCAGGAAGTAAGTGAATAAATGGGCCTAAAAATGATGAGTAAAACAATAAATGATGTGGAAATGATATCAACAGTTTGTAATACCACATTCCCCCTGTGAGGAGTTTGAAATACTTTGAAAATCATCCCATGTCCTTCAAAAATGCGATGTTTTTCATTACCTTGTGTCCAATAAGCGTGTCATATGACCCCTAACAATGTGGTAGCAAGGTACGACATTTGATGATAAGAAGGATGGCCACTGGAGCACTTGAAATAGGTCTAAACTCGGTCAAAGTTTGCTCAAAATTGATCAAGGTCAATCGAAGATGATTGTGGTGATTATGAAAGCTTGTCGAAGCTCGTACAGTGCTTGATGTAACTCAGTAGATAGCCTAAAGATGTTGCAATGAGACTTGAGAAAGATCCTTGAAGTTCGAACGTGATTGAAATTAATTGAGCTGTTTGAGCATACAACATTTCCATTCAAAGTTGTTAGAACATTCAGAGGAGCATTGAAGGTGGTAATTTAATACTCCAGAGGTGTCGAAGAATATGTAAACTGGATCTGTGAATGCTCGAAGCTGAATACAAGGTCTTCAAGGGGTGCAATATTGTTTGATCTTGCTCAGAACTGTTCAAAATCATTTGAAATGCATTTGAACGAGTCTGGAGGCCTTCATATTGCTGTGCAAACCTATCATAAGGAATGCAAAAAGTACTTGACCATTCCCAGATACTCCCAGAGCTCCAACTGCGAGGTGGACCTATCAGTGGGCTTCCAAGTGAAATACTCAAATTGATTATTTTCATCTCAGAGAATGCCTGTCTCATCGAAGCTCACAAACCAATCATCCTCTCCTACCTCCAGCCTCTGGAAGCCATTAAAATGACACTTCTCACAAAGATCACTCAAACTCTGTTATTCCAATGGATTTTCGAAATCAGAGCATGATACGCACAATAACTCGGAATCTGACCCATATTCTAGGCACACTCCTTCTTGAATTGGAACTATGGTTTCAGAATCTAATGTTTTATTTTTCTTCAACATGGATATAGAATGTTTAACGTCACTGGGTTTGCATTTCCTGGACTTGTTAGAAGTCTCTTGATCAGAAGATAGCACACATGGCACACCACCAGCTTGGCTAGACCTAGGGGGCATCTGTCCTTCTGTTTAGTGATTTAAAATAATGCCTAGGTGATAGCTGATTCATGTGAGTGCACCCCTTGACCGCAGAATACATGCATCGCCCAACCATGCTTATGAAGTTTATCTTGTTCATCTCAATCATCCTGAGGCATAACAGCTGCAATGACACAGACAGTGTGCTGTGGGGAGAACAGGCCCTGATGAAAGGTAAGGGAAATCACACAAAAGGAAACCTTCGAGCATACATCTAATGCACAAACATGCCCTTCAAACTTATTTTCAGTGAAGAATATGGGGAGGATGGCTGATAGTGTACATGATAAGGTACAAATGATTTTGCGGGAGAACAATGTTGTATTAACCAGATGTAGTTTATCTGATGTAACAGTGAATCAATGCATGAATTTAGATTCAAATGTGTACATACCATTGTTACCAAGGATTGCAAAAGGACCTTCGGGAGTAAAACCCATAGGAAGCACTATGCCAGGTGTCTTGGCTTTGATCCATCTGTCCTTTGTCTGTTCAACATTTTCCAAGGAGTAGAAGCATGCTCCGATATCAATCTCATGAGCAAAGACTAATCCCAATTCCTCTGATACAGCAGCTGTAATCCTGGCATTGTTTTAATTCATGTTCATTTGAGAGACTGTCCAAGGTGCTTATGGACAGTCCCACAAAACCACCTCCCTTATGCAAACACCCTGTTGGATATCAAACTCAACACTATTAGAAATCAAAGGTCATAAGTTAGCCAGTCCAACTGGCATTAGCATCTACATACATTTTGGATTCTTGCATGAGAAAAACGAGAAGTCTTGTGGTTGAAAGGAGGTGAATATGTGTTATACGAGAACTATCTAGTAGTGGAACATCATTGTTTATGATCATAGCAGAGAATGTTGTAACTGAAGCTTCAGAAGCTTCAGAAATGGTTAAAATTACAGTGATTAATGATGGTGGGAACAAGTGCACCACTTTGTATTTCTCTGATAACTATATCATGTCCCATGGATGATACTATGATTGATTCCTGGCATGTTTTTGTACCATGCTTGAAGGGTTTTTGACCAGATATGGAGTGGGTTGTGGCAGATAGGTCTTTGTCAACACCTTTCATTTGAAAATTATTCTTGACTAGATCTTGGCACATTGGAAACACAAGTTGTTCTCCACAGTTTGACAGCACCATAAGCTGGACATGATGATCGACTTGTCTCCATGTCATATCCAAGACACCGCTGTTTCTGGCTTTTAATGCAACAGTTTTAATATCACAGCTGGCCGGTTCTCGTGTGTCCCAAAGAACCAGACAATGAAAAGTACCTGGTCAGCCATTCAAGTTTCAATCTGCCAATAGGCTTTGGGGGAAACAGAATGAATTCAAACTGCCAATTACCATGGTGTGGCCATCATCACTGAACAAGATCTTCATAATATTTCCATCCTGTCTTTCAAGTAGGGAGCCAGATAGCTTGACATTGCAACTTGGCCCTGACATCTGATGGAAATGAGGCAGAATGCTGGAAGAGAGCTCTAGGGATGAATCAAAAATCTTAACAGAAAAGTCTACCAATATATGTGACTCAGAACGCATACAAGTCACATGCATGAGTTATTGCAAGTTTGAATTCCTGCATGTGGCCTGTATGTCTTGCACCCATCCATGTGTTAGCACAGCCTCATTCAACTGACCAGCCCTCTCATCCCATCTCTGCCCACAGTGATGGACCCTATCGACAAAAACTCCCCTTCTGCGCTTCTATAGCTAGATGTGCATAAACCCATCCCAAATTGCCACTGGCCACAGCCAGTCATCCTCCCTGTATCAAATATTATGGTTCCATCTCATGGCTCAAGTTCCCATTCTCCCAGTTTCCTCTCTGACTTGGAGAAAATTCCATCTCATGCCCCCAGTTTCATAGCCCCCAGTTTCATAGCCCCCAGTTTCATATCCCCATCATCTAAAGTTCCTTCCCAAATCAAACCTAGTGAAATTACTGGCAACAGGTCTGCATGGCATGCATGGCTGAGCCCTCGATCTGAGCTGGTTTTATTTAATACTTCACAATCCACAGTGTGAGTACCACATCTAGGTGGTGCCATAAGTAATGAATGGTATGTCGCATCATTAGTTGATATTTTTTTGGTTGTGGATATCGACAACTACCTCATGTTTCTTCTCTTGTTCTAATTCAATATCATTTCTGTACATCTGTATTGTGTATTTTGGCCACTGCCTTGACCATATCTTGTCTTTTTACACTTTTCAACATGCCATTCCTTCAAAGCAACTAATCATACTCTGTTTCAGGCAATGGGCTGAAATTGTCACTTGGGGACAATAATGTATATGTTTTTCTTCTGACATTTGAGTGGCTGACAATCTATTTGTTTAGCTGTGTGTCTTCTGTCAGCAAGGAGGCTATGTTCAATTGTGTGCTTTATGCCATAAGTTTGCCTCATGCATCAGTAAGGGTGATCTGTTGGGCTGCATTACTGGAACCTATCTTGATGGAGACCGATTAATTTGCCCCGATTGCTATAAATCTACAGGCTTGTACCTTGGGTATTCATGTTAATCAATCTTAGTGATTCTTAGTGACAGAGATTATCTAGTATATCATTCCATCCCATGCTGCTGCTTCTTCCCACTCTGGGATCAATATGTCACCACTAATCATATACATAATGTACTTCGATGAAGGTGTGCATTCATGAGCACCGGCAACCACCATTGAGGGTCAACTATGGGGGGATTTTTATGGGACGGTGACCATAATTGGTTAAACTATTTGATTTTCAAGATATTCACCCTAATATAGGAGGAACAACTCCTTGTCTGCTCGCATGCATTCACTGATCTTCGAAGTGCCATTTGGTCCTTTTGCTACAGATGCACTCTGATCCTACTAGTGGCCTGCTTTATTATGCGAACCTCAAGTGCACCTCTATTGATGCCATTTGTTTCAAATCTACCATTTAATGGACTTGTTATTGACAATGATTTAGATTTTAACATACATTTTTAAAGAAATGCGATTTTTCAACCTCTCAAACAGTGTCCTCCTCATAAGCAGCTGTGGATATTTTGTAAATAAGCATCTTAGATTGCTAAAAAATGCTGTGTAGGTTCTTAGTACCATATAACTCATGATTAACTAAGTCAATATTTCAATTACAGGGCTGTCTATGGTTTCACATCGTGCTTCAGCTTCACAGGGCATGTGCTTGACCTGCTTCCGGCTGCAATAGTGTTATACTATAATATTCTTGACTATCACATTATAGGGAATGAGCCCCCATGAAAGGGGCTTGAGTGATCTGCTTCCAACTTACTTCTCTCCAACACATCAGTGATCCTTCTTGAGGCTGATGATGCTTTTATTCTCTGTGGGGCTGCAATTCAATATTGGCAGAATGGTAGCTATTTTGCCTGTTCTGTTTGTCACAAAGCGCTTGGGTACAGGAAGATGATAGCTGGTGAAACAACTGTTAAGTACAGGTGTAATCAGATGGAACATCCACCAGATATGTACATTGCACTATAAGCAAGTTCACCTCCTCAAACCTGATCACACTACAACCATAGGAGGACAATTGAATGCCCATTGTCAGTATATTGTTACTAGGTCAGTGGGTCTACTTTATGAGTGTGACATCCATCCTAATCCCCTCCAGATTTGCAATCGATACTGGGTTACTGCCCTCTTATGTTTACATATAGCGTGCATGATATTCTCAAGCTTTGCTTTGTATGCCTTGACTTCCACCTCTGTTGACAATTTAGCATAATGGGGTTGTGTTTAATGTTAAAGAAAGGCAAGACTACTGCCATGGTTGTACAATCAAGGACCAAGTGCTCAGAGGAAGATGCAGCACTCGATTCTGACTGTGAAGCTCCTGTATGAGAATCAACCCAGCGTATGTACTGGGACCGGTTTCATGGTCATTGCCTCACCTTCATTCAGCCTTTCCCTCATAACAAACAAGTTCATTACAACCACTCAATCTTTGGCTGTCCACTTCCTCACAGGACCTACCTCATGAAAGAAGGCAGCCGTGGCTTCACATTTATGTTGAACTCAACTTGGGCTTACCTTTATCCCCAGCCCAAGTCCAAGGACCAACTTGGCTCTCAACCATCGCTGAAAGAATGCCAACCATATGATGTGTTGAAGTCTTTGCCACTGGTCTCCAGTCCATCTACTGTGATGAATGGTACAGCTCGAAGCTGTAGCACAGAGGTACAATTCCCTGAAAGGATGGGCAGTGTTGAGGTACCTGTCATCCTGGTAACTGACCCACTACCACCAGACCAGTATCCCATACCCAGCCCACCTGAGTCAGCTCATCTGCAACTTCCCAAATGACAGACAGTGTGGAGGTACTTGCTGTGTCCATCCCTGACCCACCACCAAGGGATGACTGTCCTGTACCCAGCCCACCTGAGTCAGCTCATCTGCAACTTCCCCAGATGATGGACAGTGTTGAGGCACTTGCCACATCCATCCCTGACCCACTGCTGACAAACGAGCATCCTGTACCCAGCCCACTCAAGTCAACTCATCTACAACTTTGCCAAATAACAAACAGTGTTGAGCTACTTCCCATATCCATCTCTGACCCACTGCCAACAGATGAGTGTCCTGTATCCAGCCCACTGAAGTCAACTCATCTACAACTTCCCATATCCATCTCTCACCCACTGCCGATGGATGAGTGTCCTGTACCCAGCCCACTGAAGTCAAGTCATCTATAACTTCCCCAAATAACAAACAATGTTGAGGTACTTCCCATGTCCATCTCCGATGCACCACTGATGGACGAGTATCCTGTACCCAACCCATCTGAGTCAGCTCATATGTTGAGAATGGAATTGCCTTCTAAGTCCAGATATGATGATTATATCAATGATCAACTGGACTGGGGTACTGATGATGATGTGCCTTCCCAACCAATGAACAAAATCTCCACCACCTATGATCAAATGAGTTTGTCATTTCCACATGAGGAATCCAGCATGATGGATGTTGATCAGCCTGTAAATATTTGTGGTCTAGCTATTTTTGATTCGAGTTAGTTGTCTTGCTCTATTCATGTGTGCTAGTGGTTGACATCCTCCATGTTCAGGTTTACTGTCAGTGCATTTAGACAATGGGATTGGTGAGACTAGTGTGTTCTGAAGCATGTACTGAGATCAATACTAATCTTTTATGTTTTAGGCGATGTAGAAATGTCACCTCCAAAGAATGTCAAACATATCCTCCTGCCTAGCCCAAATATACAAGATATCCCTATCATAGCTGGGGCATTAACACCACACTCCTCCTGATATCTCTTCTCATGTCAAATGATGCAACACCAACTTTCTCGACCTCTGGCCCTAAGCCTCATGCTTTATCGAGGCCTCTTGTCCAAGGATATGTGACCCCTTCTGCCCAATTCTCACCCTATCCACCTAGCACTGTGCTGGTTGGCTGTCCAGATGGCTCACAGTCAGCTCATTTTACTAGTCAACAGTCCTCTGAAAATTCCTCTAAAGCCTGCTGCATGCATGGAACTCTGAAGAAAAATTGTACAGGTGTTCATGAGTCTCTGTACCAGAATTTGGCCAGCCATTCTGGGAATTGGTCAATAACATGACAGCTGAAGAGTATGCTCGCTGTACCCCTGCTCAACAAGAGTAGATCAACAAGCAAAAGAAGACTTGCGAGATGTCAGGGGCAGCTATCTCATGAACACATATGACATCATACCATCACAGCGCCAGACATGATCGATGAACCCTATGTCAAGATGGAGCATGAAGAAAATCAGGACTCAAACTCACCAGACACCACCACTCATGACATTGCAGGTGACAACAACAACGATGGCAGCTCAGATGACAATGAGTACTTGGATGAAGATGATGACTTGTATGACAGTGATGATGACCAGAGCGAGGTGTTTGATCTGTCACAAAAAGGGTCCAACAATGAACTTCAAGTTGAAGACTAGAACATTGCGAGATATGACATGTACAGCTATTATAGGTTCCCAGTAAGCAAGGGCAATGTTCTGTGCAACCAAATTTTCTGAGGTGCTGCTGGTCCACTGGCAAGTTACAACTATTATCATATCATATGCCATGTTCTATATCACATTTAATCATTAATCATTAGTCACACTATTGTGACAATCGTGACACTGGCACCTTCCTCTCTGGCTTCTACAAGCCCTAACTTGGCTACAATTGCTGCTGGTAGTACCTCTGCAGGAGACTTACAGGTGTAACATTGAAAACAGAGTCAGCCCAAGGGTTGCAGACACTGTTGTTGGACATCAGTTACCATAGCAGGTTACTATTCCTCGTATGTGGATGGACTTCGAGCTATTACTATTATGCTGTCACAAGTGATTGAGAGTACTCTTAGACTGGGAATACATGGTAACTTCAAACTCAATGTTGAGCACAGAGTCTGCATGGCTCCAGACTCTGGTTGGACAGAAACACATTATGACTTGCCTGAGCTGGAGCTTCAGGTAAGGCAGTCATCTTTTTTTTATTCATCTAATACTGACATTGAATGTCTGTTCTTTATTTTCAGTTGTGCTATTGTTCGACTCCTACTAGTTTAGACAATCGTGTCACTGGATCAACCTTCCTCTATGAGCTCTACAGCTGCTACTGGCAGTACCTCCACAGGAGACTTGCAGGTGTAGCATTGAAAACAGAGTTAGCAGGGTTGCGGACACTGTTGTCAGATGTCGATTACTACAGCAGGTTACTATTCCTCCTATGATGGGGCTCAGTCTCAAGGGATGCATGTATACCTCCATGGGCTGAAGTATCATAGGTCTACTATTCATTTTTGGTGTGATTAATACCCCAGCCATGCACTTTGCGGCATCACCATAATGAAAACACTTGTTGCAACTTTGAACTGGACAAAGTTGTGGACCAGCTGGGAATGTGTTATTTGGTGGTCCTCTATTTTCAACAGGCTGATTACAAAACAAGAATCGGCAGCCTCCTGCTGACCATGCAGTTTTTATGGCTCTTCTGGTACCTTAATGAAATAGACATTATTATTAATTAAATGCATATATTTCAAATAGCGATTAATCATGGGTTCCACTGGTCTCCTCATCCTCCATCTCTGAGTCTGAGTCAAGTGTCAGGTCAACAAAAAGTTGATTGGAAGTCCTATTGGCTGTCAGGCAGGTATGATGATGCAAAAAGTGCTTTGTCATCATATAGTTGCACTCGACACTTGATAAAGAGGCCCATGAACACATCTTTGGGCAATCCAGGAGCAGAAACTTCATCCAACCTCATCAGCAATGACAACATTGTCGCTCTTCCCTTTGAGTCCATAGCTGTAATTCCTGTACACTCAATATGTCACTGTCACAATGTCACCTAGAAGGCATCACCTACGTCTGACAGTGGCTTGGCTCATTCCTAACACTTGAGCTTTGAATGTTGTGTGGTGTTTATGAGTTCCCTTCAACTATTCTAGGCCTCACTAAGCAGTAAGCTGCTTGAGCTGTTTTACACTGAGAATAACATACCTCGATGTTTGCTTTGTTTGACAGGTGAACTGATGTAGACATGGGAAGACACTTGCAGGGTGAGCGAAGTTACTACCCTCATCTCAGTTTATAAGTGACTTACATCGATTGAATTAGGGAATTCCAAGTCAAAATATTCCCATTGCAGATAGCTTCATTCATTGACAGTCATTTTAAACCTTATGGGGTGACCCAAACATGGTCTAGTGAAGTACTACCTTTGTCTCAGTTTATAAGTGGATTACATAGATCGAATTGGGGAATTCAAGACACTGAGAGTATTCCCATTTCAGATCATTTATGGTCATTTTAAACCATACTAGGATGACCCTCAATCCTCGATTTGCAAACTTGTCCCACCAAGTCCAGATCAGGACTTGGGAGCCGAAACTGCTATCCCATTCAGGTCTTCACCTCAATATGCATGGTCCGCATTGAGCGATTGTGGATACTTATGAATCCAATTTTATGGATTTGGATTCCATTTTTGGATATATTGTACACCACTATCCCACAACACACTACCCTGTGTTTGAGATATAAATACCCTAGAACTTGACATCCTGATGGCTCAATTTTTCCTCTGTTCTTCCCCCAATATCTGCTCTCTTGCTGTAGTTCATCCCTCCTATGCCTATGGACAGTGATGAGAACAATCCTCCTTCAGTCCTTGGTCATTGCCAGCATCAAAGTGCACTTCAGCTAGGGCCACAGAAGAAAGCATTTGTATTAGCATTAATGAATATTGTATGAGATCATACTGACCAAGATTTCAGGTTATTGACTGATCCTCTTGTTCATCATGGTCGTCATTTCAGTCATACTGCTCATGCTTTGTGTCATGTGCACACCCTTCTCACAAATGGCATTTTGTATAAGGCAGAGTTGGAAAACTGAACCCGTGGAGTCTCTGTTGAAGGAGTGAGTTTTATCATCTCATCAATCATTCCCATTCTTCATTGCACCATTACTTTAGACA
>QLOK01042409.1:0-26979 GCA_003313805.1 Tricholoma flavovirens
CCTTTCCTTTACACCCACTATCTAAGCGAAATCTACTCTCTCCTATCGTCCTTATCCCAACAAAATACCCCACAGGTCAACACCATTTGACCTGTGCATGTTTCACATCCCTGTAATTACAGTATAAAGTACAATATATTTAATATTTAAAAAACAGCACAGGTCAAGGTCATTCAACTTGTGGACATTTTGTAGGCTCATATCTGCACTGATTTGCTTCGCAGGTCAATGCTATTTGTGACACAGACATTTGTGGGTAATATTAGCAGCACATCTCTGCACAAGTGAAAGAGATAATTATTAGTGAGATATTCTACTCAACTTATATACTACTGTACTATACTACTGGTATGTTCTACTGTATTCTGGTTATCTCAAGGCAATGCTAAATATAGAAATGATGAGTAATACAACATAATTGTCTGACCAATTCCAACAGGTAATACCAGTCTTGACCAGTTTTTTGGAGGCAACTGAACTGATGTGGACTGGTCCTACTCAGTTCAGTTGCAGTTGCCCCATATTTAGGTTGGTCTGGTTGCCCCTCTTTGGGGTCAAAAAACCGGACCAGACCAGACCTTCAAACACTATGTAGGCTTCCCTTGGTGAAGTAAACTAGAGAGATAATGAAAGAATGACAAAAGAGTAACAAATATCTGAAATGTCCAATATTATCTTGAGTGTGGTATCTTCTACCATGCACAAAAACGAGGTAGTGCCTGTGTCTTAAGTTTTAACTACAAGTGAGTCATGACTTTTTTTTACTTGATAAAATGAGCACTTGATATTTCCATCAAGCTTTTATCATACTAACACTTAGTATTAATATACATCACATAATAATGTAAATAATGGAGTGAGAGAGGAGAGAGGAGAGACTTTTGCAAGACTTGTTTCCAGACCCAAGACCCATGCTGAGGGTACTAGTTCACTCTTGAGTTGTATGTTAATCAAACCATGGGTGCTGGCAGTGCTGTTGAAGAGGTGGCCAGGTCTGTGAAGCATGTCGGTGAGTGATCTAGATCACTTAACAAACTCAGAAACTGTGCTTACTGACTTCTAACCACTATCTCTTCATCTCGGTGTCAACTACTTGGATTCTTGAAGCTTGGGCAGCATGAGCTGGAAGATGAAAAAAGGCCCTGAGTTGGACAAGTTGCCAGTAGCAACATTGTCCTTGCCTGCACTGCCCTTCTCCACTGCCCAGCTCTCCAGGGGCATCCAATCTGTTGTGTCTGGCCAGTGCTAGTGTTTTAAAGTCCAGTCCAGTCCAGTTTTTTGAGCCAAATTCTGAAAGACCAGAACTGGGACCAGTCCTAGTATTTCCACAACATAGAAAAAACTGGACCAGACCACCTAGGACCCGTCCATGAAATGTGAATGAGTAGGACCAGTCAGCTAGTGGCTGTTTTCTGAATGGAGTTTTATGAGTCACAACTCATGTAAGGGATAAAAGTTGTAGCCCAGAAGGAGAAACACCTCGCAGGCCAAGCATGTTTGACCTGCAAGGCTGCGGTTAGAATTGTATTAATTGATAATAGTTGGACTCAACCTTGCAAGTCAAGCATGTTTGACTTGCAAGTGTTTTTCTGAATGGGGTTTTATGAATTACAACTCATGTAAGGGATGAAAATTGTAGCCCAGAAGGAGCTACACCTTGCAGGTTGAGTGTGTTTGATCTGCGAGGCTGCAGCTAAAATCTTATTAATTGATAATAGTTGGACTCAACCTCACAAGTCAAGCATGTTTGACTTGCAAGTGTTTTTCTGAATGGGGTTTTATGAATTACAACTTGTGTAAGGGATGAAAATTGTAGCCCAGAAGGAGATACACCTCGCAGGTTGAGTGCATTCGACCTGCGAAGCTGCGGTTATAATATTATTAATGGAGTAATAGTTGGACTCAACCTTGCAAGTTGAGCATGTTTGACTTGTGAGTGTTTTCTGAATGGAGTTTTATGGATCACAACTTGTATAAGGGACAAAAATTGTAGCCCTTCATCAACATAATAGCCTGTGCCTCAAGACTGGTTCTGTGTGGTTCAACTTCTTCCTGGAATATAGACGGACTGAGGACCAGACTGCTGGCAGACTTAGTAGGACTGAGACTGCAGTTCTAGTTGGACCAGTTACTAACAGTCTGGTTCAGTCTCAGTCTTTTTGTGGTCCTTAGGACTGGACTTTAAAACACTAGCCAGTGTGAACCTATGCACACTGGGACAGGCAGGAGGGGCCTTTCTGGCCTGTTGTATTGGATTAGGATAGGTAGGAATGGGTGGGGAGGGGGGAGTGGAGCAATATTTTACACTCCCCCACCTGTTCATGGTAGGATCCTACCCAGTCCTGGAGGAATAGTCACATGTGACAGAATTCTTCATGTTTCTCATGACTTTGGTAGGAAATCCTGGTGCATTCTAGTAGGAATAAGAACTACTTACACCAAACAGATAAACTACAGCATTTCCCAGGACTTTGGTAGGGATTCTGGTACGAATAAGTATTATTAATGCTACTTAAAAGGGGCAGTATGCTAAGTAATGGCAAATTCCAGGCAAATTCCAGGTGGAATCCTGGCAGATTCCTGGTCTTCCTAGTAAAGTTGTGATGATCCAAAATTAACATTAAATAAATTGTATTAGTTACAGAAAAAGAGTCCCTACATACAAGGGAGAGTCCTATTATACAAGACTAGCTACATATACAAGTCCATAAAAAAAAAATTCCCCCTCCCCCCACTGGAAAAATTGAGGGAGGGGCAGCCTGGTGGTCTCTCACTGCCACCATCCTCATCCTTGCTGCCACCACCAGTACTGTCATTGTCCCCTCCCATGGCTCCCTGTTTCCACCCTGCAAGCAGCTGTTCACAGTGGTAGTTGGGGGTGCAGCTTGTCGTGGGCCCACCCATGCATCCCCCCACCCTTTGCTCCCTGTTCATGTGGTGCTGTCCCCCTGTTTGCCCCCTGTTCACCTCCAGCATTGTTGTTCCACCATCCACCCCACTTAGAGTCACTTGCAAGGCAGCTGAGGCTGGAGGTGCATGGTGTGTCATTCTGGGTCATCCTGTCATCCCCCTTGTCCCCCACCAGTTGTGTGGTGCCATCCCCCCATTTGCCTCCAGCCTCATCATTCCATCCACCATCCACCCCATGAGCAGTTGCTCACAAGGCTGGTGGTGAGCAGTGTGTCATTTGTTGTTGTGGTGTTCATTTGTTGGTGTGCCATTTGTCGCTGCAGGTGGTTGTGGTGGGCCTCACCATTGTCATCATCGCCTTACACACCAGCCTTCCTCCCTACAAGCAGTGGCTCATAGCGGAGGGGTCTGGTGCTACAGGGCTGTCATCCCTCCCCATGCTCCTGACCCTTCTCAACGGCCTCACATCCCTTTTGGATGGGGAGGAGGGGGGTTGCTAGGGGCTGTCAGTCCATCATTGCCCAATACAATAATAGATTAGAACCCTAGAAAAGGAAAGAAACAAATTAGTTGGTTTAAACAAGAAACGAACAAGAAAAAAACAAACTTACCATGGCCCAAATGATGATTGCATCATTTGGGTGGTGCTGTGTCAAAACCAGTCATTTCTGGGCTTAATAAGAGAAATACAAATCAGTTAGTTTAGAAAAACAAAAGCAAACAAAAAAACTTACAGTAGGGCCCAGATGCAGATTGCATTGTTTGGGCTGTGTTCCATTCAGTTGGTTCCAGTCGGCTTGTTTGGAGGTGGTGGTGATGGTGGAGGGGGCATGGGAATGGTGGTTGCAGGTGTCAACACAGCAGTGGTGGTGGTGGTGGTGGTGGTGGTTGGTGGTAGAGCTAAGAGTGGAGAGGAAGGAGCAGCATTGATGGTGGTTGTGTGAGCTAAAAGTTCAAATTGAACCATGAGACTTACTTTCCATTTGGGTCCAAAATCCACATATCAGAAGAACCCACTGACTTTGAAAATCTGTAAGGGCTGACTTTCAAAAAAAAAAGTTTATTTGACACCTGTGTTAACCATTACATTTTGATGGCATGTTGGTCAGGTTATAAAGACAAGTCCTTGTACCTCAGACTTGTAATACCTGGGGGAAAAAAGAGTTTGAAAAGCACAGGTTTATATACCCTGCAAGTGTGCATGGACTATTTAGTCATGTTTTCACACCCAAATGCAAAGTGGTGCCACTTGTAGACACCACTCCCATGGACCCACAACTGATGACACTGAGACTGAATGCACAGCAGCCCAAATGACAATTAGCATCATTTGGGCTGCAGGTATGTTTTTCTTTCTATCCATTCAATAACCATCTTTTTCTTTTTCTTTTTAGGTTCTTTGCTTTTATGACAACAACATACAACTATCAACCCCCAAAGGCTACCACCCTGAACACCTCCACCCAGCCTGTGAGCCACTGCTTGCAGGTGGAGATGGGGGTGCTGCCAGACAATGATGGGGACACAATGCTGCCAATGCCAATGCCCATCACCCATCCCCAACACCAGCATCACCAACAATGGCAACAGGAACAGGAACACTAACACAACACCACCAACACCAATGCCCATCACCAATGCCACCATCACCACCACCAACAACAACAACAACTTTTTTTTTTTTAATTTAATTTATTCTCTTTTGTGGCATACCATATGTAAGAGATTAAATATACATGATTTGTGCATTGCAGGTCAGCTCTCCTATCTAAGTTTTCTTCGTCATCTGCTTTGAGAGACCACAGAGTGGTTCTCGAAGTGCTGGTGGCGCTGTAATGAGTGGTGCTGAGACCTGGTGTAAGCCGTCTCTGGTTTCTCTCCTCTATCTTCTTTTCCTGCCCCTTTGTTGTTCCTCGCTCAGTGCTGGTACATCTCCGAAAGTGTTGCGGAATCGTCCTGTTGTGGCAATATAATGAAATAGTGCCGGTAGCATCTTGGGCATGGTGAGGAGCTTCGTGATGTTTATGTCTCTGCCTCCTGTGCTGTTGCACAGAGTCTGTCTGGCTGCTTGATGTGCCATGCAGTGTAGCATGAAATGCTGTATGGTTTCTTTGCTTCGTTGGCAATCTGGTCAAATCAGTGAGTCACTTTTCCCTATACGATTTAGGTGCTTAGCAAATATTGAGATCCATAGATCTACCACTCCGGGAAAGCATGTCATCCTTGCAGGGGCCATGCTAATCTTCTCTGTATCGTTCCAATTTTTTCGTATGTCACCCTGAAGGGGACAACAACAACAATGTGGCACTGCTGCCACATCACCACCAGCCAACACAGCATGACACCACCACCATGCCACCACCCACTCACCCTGATCACCACCACACAATGAGGCTGAACAACAACTTGCAGGCAGAAATGACAGATGACAATGATAAGGCTGGATGGGGGCAATGGCAAGTGGTGAAGCTTGATGATGGTGAACAACCTTTTCTTGTTCCCCTCATTTTGTGCTCATGACCACCCCCTCCCTTCCTTTGCACATCTTGCAAGGTAGGGGGATTTATTTTAGTTCTTTTTGTTTTGTTTATTATCCACACAGCTCCCCTGCCCCTACCTCTTAGGGGGGGCTTTATGTTAATTTAGAATAGTTTTATTATGTAGATTATTATGTATATAATGTCAGTTTAGACCAATGCAAGTTGGTCAACAACCAGTTGTGGCCCAAACTGGCCATAACTGGTTGTTAAACCTAGACTGGACCACAACAAACCAGTTATAGGTGGTCCAGTCCAGTTCTACATAGCATTTGAATGTAGTTAGTTGGACTGGTTGCAGTCTTGGTTCATTCCAAATTTGGAAAAAACAACTGGACCTAACCAGACTTTAAAACACTAACCAAACTATCCAATACCATGTCTATGTCAAGACACACTAATCCAAATGGAGAAGTGAGGTCCCACAAGAAGTCTCAATGCAAAAGTAGAGAATAGCATCATAGTCTTAGGTGTGTCACACTAGGATTAGTGGAAAACCTGAGAGAACTCAACTAGAGTCTCAGGGTATAATATTACAACTATATATATGTACTAAGCTACATACATTAGCCATGAGGTGAGCATGTGACTAACATGCGTGTATACTGCTGGTAATGATGTCATACCTGCTGTTAGTGATGTCATGCTTAGTGATACTACTACTACCATGTGACTACTAATCATGTGATGATGTCTGTGGTAATCATAATTGAATAAGAAATGAATTTAGAAAAACACTCTCATCACAGTCTACAACAACTAAAAGGGATGGCTAGGGTGTAGCATGGGTCACACCACAGGTAAAATCTCACACACGGCACCTATTCTAACACTGCAACTGCAGTGACAGGTTTTTACCATGGTCCATCATGAACACTCCAGGTGTGACACCACATATATACTATATACACCATGGACTTTTTGCCTCATATTTGATGTTCTACACTGTTAAACATCCTGTATTTGTATTGTGTAAGCCCTTAACTAACTTTACTACACCCTGTACACAATACCTAAGCTACAGTCTTTTTAAAAAAATTTGAATAACACAAATCTTCTATTACTTATTGATTTACATCTACATGATGGATCTCATGCCCAAAAAAATGAGCATTGGGATTTTATTTAATAATCCTATAGCATCTACATGCAAACACCTTTGTCACTCATCTCGAGTGACAGAGGGATTTATTTACTTAATAATTCTATACAATACTACAAAAAGAAAGAAAAAACAGGCATGAAGTTGGCATGGTGGTGCTCCTTGTGGAGGCATTCCTCCCCTGTGCCATGGTACCTGCTCGTTCCATTGTTGTCATTGTTGTCCCTCTCCCCATCATTGTCATTGTCATCACCCATGTGCATACCCACCCCTTTTCCCCACAACCCCCTCTCACATAGCACCCCTTTCCATCCCACAAGCAATGGCTCATGGCAGGGGTTGGGGGTGCTGTCATGGTGGGTTGTGGTGGCTGTCTTGTCCCCTTGCTGTGTCTCTCCTTCATCTCCCTCCCCACTGTTACTCCCCACTTCCACCCTATGAGCAGTTGCTTGCAGCAATGGATGGGGGTGGTGCTGTGGTAGTGGTGGCAGTGGTGGTCAGTCATCATCATCCCTATCCTCCCATCTGGGTTGTGGTGGCCATCTTGTCCCCTCACTGTGTCTCTTCCTCATCTCCCTCCCCGCTGTTGCTCCGGGTAAGACTGGCATCACAAAATTCATGCCACAAAATGACAGCCCTTACACCATAACACACACCTTCCCTGAACACTTTGAATACACCCTAAAACTACCCAACAACCCCAACACCTTCCCTGGCTTCCATGCTCATCTACTGAAGTGGTACATCCTGAATGACCCCCTCCTCTTCCCTGATCATGAGCTGGCCCAACCACAGCCCATCATTACTGAAGATGGCACCAAGGAGTGGTACATCAACAAAATCGTGGAAGCCTGCCAGCACAGGCAAGGAGCACAATACCTTGTCTGTTACAAATGATATGGAAAGAACATGATGAATGGTGGCCCAGCTCAGCAATGGCTGTCATGGATGCCCTTGACAGGTGGGAAGAAGAGAATGGGACAGAGGTCTGAAACCCACTCAAACTTTTCAAGTGGGGAGGGGTGTAAGTCTGCTGACCCAGACTTACAACAATATGCACACAGCTGCTGCCACCACACCCACAGCTGACCCAGACTTATGACAACATGCACATGGCCACTGGCCCACTGCCACCACACCTGCAGTTGACACCTGCTGCCACCACACTTGTGGCCAACACCTGCTGCCACCAAACAACACACCCCAGCCATGAACACATGAGGCTGACACCAACCCATACTATAGCCAACATCATCTACATGACTATGCACATGGCTGCTGCCACCACACCCATGGCTGGCATCAAACAACACACCACAGCTGCACACATGTCATTAACACCATCTACATGGCCACTGCCATCTACACAGCCACAACCACCTACATGGCTGCCACCAAGTGTACAGTCACCATCTCACATGCAGCTGCATGATGCAGGCACTAAGAATACACAATACACCTAATATGGCCTTCTCCACTCACATGGTTGACCTTTCCATATATATATTGTTTTTCAGTTCCCAACCTTTGTTCCCACTTCTGTGCAATGAAGATAACTTGATCCTGTCACTTCCTATCCAACTTAGTGTAGGTTGCCAAACCAGGCATCCTTCCAAGGAGTAGGAATTCAGGAATTATTCATGATTGTTAGGGTTCTTGAGTGTCTCTAGTAGACATGATGTTTGTGGTAATTGATTGGGCTCCTTCACCTAATTGATGAAAGATGTTCAAAAGTTGTGAAGATTTACCAAAAGTTGTTGAAGATCTAGGTGGGCTAAGGACTGAATGACAAACATTTGGGTACCATGTGTTGAATGTTTGAGATAAAATTTCCAATCTATGGTATTATTTACATAGCATAGCCACTGTGACTTTTGAAGGCTTTCTGAAAACCTTCATATTTTCTTTGAGAATATTGAAGGCTTCACTGAAGACCTTTGAAGGGCAAACCATTTGAAGGTCTTCAGCTGGTAAGGGGTGGGTCAGGGATTTGTGACAAATCCAGTCACAGGGCATTATGTCACGCGCTCCCAAATATAGGCGCTCAGCTCCTCCAAGAGTTTGAGCGCTGTAGCACACATTCTTATGACCATTGTATGTTTTCCTTACATCTGAAACTTCGGCGTTGCAAAGGAGTGACAATGAAGATCGTAATGATGAGTAGTGACTTATGGTCAATGGTCATCAGTCATGATTCGCTCAGTATCTTGAAACCGAGTCAGAACTCCAGGATCGGCGATTGATGCACGATGATTCTAGCCGGTGTATTGACTCCGAGTCAAACCTTTACTGGCATGCATCGATGACCAATGTGCACTTTCAAAAATTGCCTGATGCCTATGCACGGCGCGTATGCCGCATATTTCCATCAGTCGTCATCTGTGGAGAGTTTGTTGAACGACGAAGCCGTGATCGCCGATCGGACTGGGACTCCGACCACGTTTGCCAAAGCCCTGCAGCTCCGAGTCTCACCGCTTTATGTGTAATACACCTCCTGGGTCCGCTTACTAGTAAATGGATGCTAGTGCTCTTCCATCTCAGGTAATGGCCTTCTGGTCGACCGCTCACCGAGTCACGGAATGGTGGCCAAGGTGGTGCTTTGATCGGATTTCGTTGGTTCATCGCATCCGAAGACTCAGCGCTCAGGCTCGGGTCACAGCGACTCCGAATACTTGCTGTACGATACATGACGTGGACTCGGAGGTTATCCACATGCTGTTGCTGTCCGCACAGAAATCCCCATGAACCGTATGACGCAAGGATCGATGGAACACAATGCAGATCTTTTCTGACGTCTGGCGGCGGTGACTCAGAACCTTTGACGTTCGAGGGTGCTGAGCAATGGTGCCGTCGCATTTCTAGCACAAGTACACAGCCTACAGGTAGCCAAGTCAGCAACATGATAATCTCTAGGTTTTCCTTCTACGGCACAAGAAATCCCAGTTCTACCCAACAGTACGACTGAGCCTCGCGCTCCGGCCCTGGAAACATGACGGGGTCTCTCGGCAACCGGTTCATTGAGAAGCGGTAGTGTTTCGAGGGCCTACTGAGATGATGCAACCTCAAACCTTTCCACGTTGGTAGATGACATGCGCGGCGACTCTCTGGCTGCTTAATCCTATAAATGCCATTGCGTGCCCGTTCAAGTCATTTCTTGCTTGAGCTTGTGCCCAGGATCCTTTAGCACGATGGAGCCCGCTATGCATACACTAATATGTGTTATACTGTTGGCCTATCTGTATCTCGTCAGATCTCTTCGGTGGCGCCGATACAATGCAATCCACGCAAAATATCGCGTTCAATACGAGACGGAATCTTTAACTCCCGAAGAGGCCCAGGAAATTATCCATGTTGGAGCGTTCTATGATATGCCCTCGCTCGTGAAGTACTCGCTAGCATTCGCGCTATTCAAGGCCGCCGCCATCGTAAGTCGGCTAGCGATATCATAATATGTTCCCCATAACTGACAGACGTGTTCTTCACCCCAAAGCCTTCCATCTCAAAGCTCCTCGGCGGGACGAAAACTCCCAGGACAAAGGAGTTCACCTCAAAACGCTATGCCGATGTAGATCTATTCTGCTTCTTAATCCAATAGCGAACTAACGGCAATTCACCTAGACTCAAATTCTCGTTTGTGCGAAGTTGTTTCTTTGCATCTCTACAAAGTATTCTGAACGCCACATTCACGCTATTAGCTACGTGGTTTGGGTGTCCGATCTCTGGGTTTCTCGAACCCCAATCGAAAGATCAAACTTCTACAGGTAAAGGAGATCCTCGGGCTATGGTAGCGTTGGCGCGTGTTAATTGGCTACACTCACGCTATAAAATTGTATTTCATCCTATGCTGTTCAATAAAAACACATATTAACTTATGTCTCACAGAGTAATGACGACTTCTTGTACACTCTTTCTATCTTCGTTCTTGAGCCCGCGGTCCGTGTGCTTCGCTCTCAATTTTGCCCGTTCAACTGGCCCTAATTCTTCTTCAGAATTGGGCGAAGCTATATGGCTGGCGAGAACTTTCTCCCATGGAATGTTATGTCAGTGAATAAAACGTCCCTTTGACCTCTGTTATTGACACCAACTTTCAGGCTTACTACGTATTCTGGGCAGAGATTGGAAGACGAATGGGAATGCAGGACATTCCCGAATCTTTGGAAGCGATGAAAGCATGGAGCGCTGTACGTGCTCCGACCCAAGCATGGCCGTGTTGATATAACGTCTGTCTGATAGGCATATGAAGAAACCCACATGATTCCCGCCAAGTCAAACAAAGATATGGCTGACTGGACAATGCAGGGGTTACACAACGTCCTTCCTAGGTTCTTCGGACTCGGCAACTTTTTTGGACGACTTACCGTCTGCCTTTTGGAGGATCGGGTCAGGATTGCGATGATGTTTGTTTTCCTTCTTAGCTTCCATCTTGAGCGTTCTGACCACATCCAGCAGGCAGCCTGCTCAACCGTGGTATATTCATGCGATCATGAGGTCAACACTATTTTCTTTGGCTCTCGTTCAGCGTTGGGTGTGCTTACCTAGAAAGAATCCCTTGTGCTTGATTGATATGCGCGAACCGGAGGTACCCGCCGCCGGCGGTGGCGCGTCCCCTCGTCTCCATCCGACTGCGTATGCATCTTTGCGTTCTCATATCTATATCTATATATATTGATCCTGTGTTTTAGTTGGGTCCGCAACCCATGGTATAAACCACAGTCATCTGGCCTAAGATACATCATGGATCGCCTTGCCGTCTTCGTAGGATTTTACACTGATATGCCGGGACCGCAGTATGTGACGACTTCGTGCATTCCAAAGTTTTTGATCTAATGATTATCCTACACAGCCTGAAAAGTGAGGGATATCGCCTGGAAGAATTGGTAAGTCTCATCTTTTCTCTATAATGATGACACTCATCTAACAATTTACCAGGGTCCCACAAGCGCTGAGAAGCGTATGTATTATTATATTGCAATATTTGGGCGTATTCTAATCGCATTCTGAATAGAGGGACATGAGAAGGTGTTGAAGATGGCTGCAGATCTCCTTGGGGGGTGTCCTGTGACCGGAACATCTTACAAACCCTTCTGACCATAGGAATTATGGCAAGATGATTGATACCCTCATAATTATATTATAATACATTGTTATATCTTAGATTATTTTATGTTTATAGTTAATACATGGAGACGCTCTGTGCAAAAGTCCTCGATTCTGCCTAAATGCGACCTGCAGTAGTCATCTCGGGCCAGTGCCTGACATGGCATGTGTTCTTGCACGTCTTCAGGCATGTTCGCGCCCGAGAATTCAACAGCAAGAACTTGAAAGATGGATTGAACAAAAAGATCATGGTGATATAGTACATGTAGTATAGCACAGGGGAACAACACAAGAAGCTACAACGGAATGGGATAATATGCTATACGATTGTCCAATATCGTCCTCCAATAATTAATCAGCCAAACTAATTTATTGATCAGACCCATGAACCAAGAAAAGTCACCCTCGTTCACGTAGTATTGAGGCCATCCAGAAACTCTTCAATGACATTCCAATATCCTGCTTGATGATCCGTATTTGCTAAGGCATCATACATCACAACCAGACTGAACTGGGATGTAAACAAGTACTTACTATGCCTACCGTGCTCAAATGACTTGAAAACATCCTTTGAGGGCGGCACATCCGATTGCCCATTACTGCCTTTGTCCTTCCTACCTCTTTTCGTTGCAATCTCCCACAGCGTGTGCATATGCTTTCTCGGGACCACCTCATCCCTGTCACCGCTAAGCATGAGTATAGGAAGCGCTTTCGGGATACGGGGCAGCTTGGAAGCCGAGTTCCATTTCTGGAGGCATATAAACGAGAAAACCCCAATAACGGGCCAGCCGCGAACTACGCCAGGGAGCGAAGTGAAAGTATTCTCGACGATGAGAGCGTTTACCTGCGAACAAGAATGAGAGTGAATTTGACGTAGCGTTACTTACGACTCGCATTCACCTTGGTAGGGTTTCGGCTGGCGAGGTCTATTGCAACTGCACCTCCTAGTGATTGACCGTACAAGATCTGGGATGTCAAGGTCAGTACGTGAGGAGGACGGGGTTAATCAGAGGCTGCGTACTATGGGCTTTTGAGAAAGCTCCTCGTCTGCCAGTAGATAATCGAGAGCCGCCTGCGCGTCCCTTTGAAGACCTGATGGACAGAGCTGCATATTAGCATACTATCACTTTATCAGAACACTACAGTGTAAACCTTTCTCGGAAGGTAACCCATCAGAATGCGCGTAGCTGTGTGAACATTAAGATGGCACAATCAATAATGGTGATCCATACCCCCGGTAAGAAAGTATCAAAACAGCGTATCCCATCTTGATTATATGCCTTGCACCAGATATACAATCTCCGTAATCCATCCCATTTCCGTGAAACATAATCACGGACCCCGGGGAGGACTTCAGCCCACTGGTCAGCATGCAACATTTTGATTCTCGACATACCATGGGATATTCCGGCGTCACTGACTTAGGGCTTTCACCCTTCCTTGTCCGACGTGAGTGGGACGGCCGTAGCAAATAGCAGCGAAGGATAATCCTATCCGACGTCAGAAGTTCGATATCTTCATGTCGAAGACCATAGTGACTAGGGCTACGAACGTCTACAAAGATAGAAATAAATGCAGGTATTTCCTCGTAGACTCAGGCGACGTACATCGTGGTTTATCGAGGTATGCTGAAGGGTATACAAGGAATTTTTGTCCATGCCAAACCAGCTATTGAACAACGGCTAAGCATTAGTTAATAGCGCGATTGCTTCACACACAAACCTTGCCTAGAATACCAGTAAGTGACATCGTTGGGTGGGGCAGTCATGTAACAGCAGCTACACAGTCGAGAACGAGGCGTTCTTAACTTCTCTCAGGCTTTAACAGCAATACCGCCGTATAGTCCGTAAATCACGTGCTCATCCTACTTCAAGCCTCGTTGTCGTCGTCGTCGCCGTTCTGCACAGTCTACCATGCCGTCCTATAGCTTTCCTTCTATTGATGCCCAAAACCCTTTGTACTGTCCATCCGTGCCAGCTGCTGCGTATATTGATTCTCTTCGTCGTCGTCTTGATCACAACCGCTCTCGACCCAAGCCCAGCAACAAATCCAGGCATAGGGAACGCTTTCTTCTATCTTTTGCTCGCATACTCGACAATGCTCTGCTATTAGGCGACAGTGACGATGAAAATGCCAACGTTCTCCCGCGCCATAAATCTTTTCGCGAACTGCCCCCTGATACTTCCGGCGAAGAAAATCCATTGGGCTTTGAATATGCCAAACCTGCCTGGGAGCAAGATGATACTGACGATCGGTCGGATAACTCGGATAACCATTGGGTCGGCATGAGAGGTCAACCTGTGCCTGAAATTCCACCTGGACTTCCGAATCTCAAGCGCAAGAGGACCACTTTCAGCGATATCTATGGGCCAGCGAAACATGCGAGATCATTTCAGTCTGTGCACGAAAGCTCTTTTGATGTCAGCGTCAAGCACGAAAAGCTCCGATATTCTGGATTTACCGCTCCTCATTCTGGTCCTTACCTCAGAACCATCAAACCAAATGCTGAATCGACTCCTCATGTCAACCCCGGACATATAGGCAGAGACGACGATTACCTTCAGCTCAAAACTAGGATCCATGCGCTTGAAGGTGCGCAGATCCTCAAATCTTATGTGACTGTATGCGCATATATGCGTATATTCGTGGCATAGACGAACTCTATGGATCGCCGATAGGAACTGAGTCTCCGCGCGGTATAAAGCCACTCATCGATCGCCTTGATTATATCTTTCCGGGCACCAGACTGAAAGATCGCCTCTTAATGTTGGAAGATTTATCTCACCAGGGTATCGTAGACTTTCTGACGAGCAATGGCACGTATACATCCACGTTTGTTCGACCTTATGCTGAAGGCTTTTACAGGCTACCTCAACGCACGCGTCATGGCTATATTCAGGACTTCAGAGGTTCATCAGATTGCCCTGACCGATGATTCGCTACTCGACAAGAACGGATTGAATCTCTCTGCAAACGACATCTTACCTGGTAACGATCACCTACTACTGACCATCTCCCAATCTTTCGTCTTGTTGTTCACCGCTTTTTACCCTAGTTTTCGCCAAACCTAATAGCTTTCTGTTCCTTTCCGAGCTTTCTCTCAGTAACACCCCTGTCCAAGACTTTGATATAACGCACATCAACCGCCTTCCTAAGCTCTCCACTTTGGTATTGAACAACACTGGTATCTCGAATGAAGCGTACGTTCCCCATCCTTCCCCTCCTTTCCGAAGCCTCAATTCCACCCAAATAGTGTTTTCCTCCTCATCGCCCTCAAGCGCTCCCTGACCCAGCTCTGCATCGCTTTAAACCCCCTGATCACAGACGACGCCGTTCCCACTCTTTTACTGCTCCATAAGCTCACCTTCCTCTCCATCTTGGACACGGCCATCAACATGCCGGGCCTCCGCCGCCTTGCCCGAACCATCTACGACGAAGACCGCGTCATAGACATAGAAATCCCAACCGTCTGCGAGCTGTATGTCGATAGTAAGCCTCTCCATTTCGGGAACTGCTCGGGCTTACGCCCGTCATCTTGTTCGAATTCTAGATATGCACAAGAGATACCTCCTCGATCCATGCCCGCCCCTGATTGCCAATCCCAAGGTCTGCGCACATCTCTCTCTCGCGGCCCTCCAGCGCAACCTCACGGCCCATGCCCAGGCCAATCCGGCAATCATGGCTTCTGGAAGCAAGGAAGAGATGATCGCTCGGCTAGAAGCTTTGTTGGAGATGAGGAAGATGGATATGTTAGTCAGGGATATGATCAGAGCCAGATGACGATGACGATGTGTGATTGTACCATGATTGTCCTGCGTCGACTCTTACGTAA
Source organism: Tricholoma flavovirens (assembly GCA_003313805.1). Classification (NCBI taxonomy): domain Eukaryota; kingdom Fungi; phylum Basidiomycota; class Agaricomycetes; order Agaricales; family Tricholomataceae; genus Tricholoma; species Tricholoma flavovirens. The sequence continues at coordinate 15,479 of QLOK01042409.1, forward strand.
CTTTCAAATGGAAGCTTCACCATGATTGCCGGGAAGAACATGGGCCTCTGTTACAACTGATTTACTGATGGAATGGTGTTACGTAGTTCCGAGGTCGACGCCGCTACTGTACACTAGACAATATTTCAAAGTTTCAGCATACTCAATTGGACCGACAACGACGGAAGAGTTGGTGAGTATTCCTTGGGGGTATTCGCACTGTCTTTGCATCCTTATTCAATTCATGCTTTGAAAACACCACCCGTCGGACGGATAACGATGACACCTACTGTACGTCAGCATACACGGTAACCCACGGCAATATAGAACTTACGACCAGTAGCTCAAAGCACCAAATGGTTTTGTGTGAAGTAGTAAGCATACAACATAGCTCCAGATGTCGGAATGTTACATGAGCACTGCACTCGTCATCTCATTGATACCGACCGTCGAAAGGTGAGACTAATGCGACCGTCTTTCACTTTAGGCTCCCTTGAAGCTCGTGTCAGTCACAAGAAAATATTATCAAGCGACATCGACTCACTTGGGAATCTCATGCTTCCAGTATTGCTGTGTCTCTCCTTGCATGACCACCAGGGAACCAGGGTCCAGCATCCATCGCTTCTTTTGCGACAATGGGGGAGAATTACCTTTCTCTGGAGTTTTTGAGGGAGTGTTGGGACGTTCCGACGCCCGGGTCTTTGAGGCGGATGGAGTCGTCTTTTTGGGAGGCTTGTACCCATCGTGCGTCATAATGAATGTCCTGGGTGCACCAAGCGAAAGTGTTGCAATTACCCTAATGAGTAATGAGTGGACAACGTTAGCAGGAAAGATCAGCAAAGCAAAGCAAAACTCGCCTTTCCTCCAAGTTGTCCCGATGTTTGCCAATATAAACGCTCCCGTCATCGTAAAGATTCAACATGACATGGTCGAAAAGCAAGCCTAGCCTCCGTTCGACTTCATTTTGTATCTTTCGTAATAGGGGTGGATATTCAGAATGAAAGGCAACGACATGGCCGCTGTACTTTAATGTCGAATTGGGATCAGGCGCATACGCTGTGGAATATGTTTCTCGTCAACGCGTCGAATTTCAAATGACGGGGAAAGAGTGTCACGGACTGGCGATTTTCCTGGACTGCGTAACCTCCCGACCATAAACCTTTAGCGTTGGTGTATACCCTAACCATATTTCAGCCTGAGTAAACTTTTTAAAAGAGCATAATTCTGGCATGAACTTGCAGGTATCTAGCATAAGCAATTCGTCGTACCATTCCTGGGCGATATGTTTGTCGATAAAGTCTGGAACGTAGAACACTTCGGCATCAGGCATATCAGTCATTCGGCGTTCTTCGTGTTGTTTGATTCTTGGGACCTCCAAGTCGTCTACGTCTAGCCGTGGACGCTTTGCAGGGCGCGGCATTGTAATGGGTGGTTCCCAGTTGAAGTTCAACTTGTACCAGGTGACTGCACGTGGTCGCGTGTGCCACTGCGATATGTCACAAACTTATGAGAAAGGCTGTCGTACTGGTACAGCCACTTGTCAAAGTTGTCATGCCAGTGCGTGAAAGCTTTGTTGAATTGGCGCTTCGTCCTAGGCAGGCTCGACCGTTTACCGGAAGACATCACTCTGACTCTTCTAATCCACATAATGCCTTTCTTCGAAAATGCTAGTCACATCACGATGAACGATTGTACCATGACGGACGTTGGAAGGGACATGAATACCTTCAATGGCTGTAAGGCTGCCTTATCTCTTTTCAAAGCTGATAGCCGCTTAACTTGAAGCTGTTGTTGTTAAGTTGAACAAACTGAGGCGGAACGTATTCGAGCTGCTGCGGAGGCGACTGCAAGGCTAGCCGAGTCAGAACGCGCTCGCCAGGTTGCTGCTAAGGTTGCTGCAGCTAAGGCTAAACTGGCGGCTAAATTAAAGAAAAGGTGTCTGATGAATAACAATCAAGTTTGACTCACTACTTACGGCGAACTTTTAGTGCGTGACCACTGGCATCCCTGCCGTAACTGTACACGGAACGTCTAGCACCGGTAATAAGTGTCTCATGCGAAAACGGCATACTATTGACTCTGCTTCTCCCCTGCAGGTCTCCGCGGCACTAAGTCGTAATCATGTATCTATATTCAAGAGCGAATGCAAGCCAATTTGTGAATCTTTGTATCAAGTTTGAAACTGTATACCAATAGCGTGGCTTCTATGTTTACAACCCAACAGTACTCATTGTTACCAGTCCCTTGGGGACGCCATTATCGACGGAGGACAGCACTGTCGTGGACACAATCAATTTCCTCACACTCCTATGGAAGCGATCCAATGCGGACGTCCAGCACTTCGAGGCCAGCTCCAATGTTGACCCAGCAACGCTATTGCTGGACCGTGGGATCCACAGGAGAACGGTATATGGCCGAATGATATTGGGCGGAGATTGGCTGCAACTTTGAAAAGGACGTCAAATATTTTCGTCCACATAGCCCCAGATGTCTCATCGGGGCGGCTTCCAAGTAATTGTACCGCAGGGTCGACTCGGAGAGCTTCGGTAGGCAACAAGTCGTTTAAATGATATTTCACGTCACGTTCAACCACTAAGTATACGATGTTCCTCAGCTTGCTTTGGCGGTTAGCCTTTACCATTTGTCTGCTGAAATATCAAAGGGCTCTGATGTCAACGGTATGCACGTAGACAGTGTAACTATCCGGGCCTTCAAGTGGATTAACCAGGTCCGAGGCAATGCAAAGTGCGGCACCGCTAGCTGCCCGCAGCCTGTCCTTAAATTCGTTCCTACAACTCTGGTGGTGACTCCCATGACTTATAGGGCATTGTCCAACATCAAACGTTATCAATGATTTCATGTGTTGTTAATTTTTATACATCCTTTCGTAAGTAAAATTTCACTTTCTTCCTTTAAGCTTTGGGCCCTGCCACCACGGTGGGTTTGACCTTGGGAAGAAGGGCCATGGTCTCATTGGAGAAGCCGAGGTGAGCCTTGACCAACTCAGGAGGGGTTAGGGCCAGCCACTATCTCTCGGTTAGCATAACGAAGAGAAGAATGGATGGACATATAACAAACCTGGTTCAAACTAACATCCTCGAATACGGCTGCAAACATAATTAGAGGTCAGAGCATTGCGAAGACAGTTCGCTTACCCGAATTGAAGATTTCCAAGAATTTCAGAGTTGTGTTCCCGATGTTCTGAACGTAGTGGCCTAAAAAGTTTCCGGTTTTTAGCAACCCCGTATTCACTCATGGGACTACTCACCCATAGGAGAAGGGACATAGCCAATGTCTCCAGCCTATTTATGATTAGAATGAGTAGTGCAGGTCCGTCGTACAGCAGGAGCCTACCTGATAATCGAATGTTCTGGCGTTAGATTGCGAGGCGAATATTGTTACTCGGGCTTGGCCTTCACTAAAAAAACAATGATTGTCAGTCAACGCCAGGGGTGTAAGGGTACGACAAACAGGAAGAAGCTCCACTCGTCTTCAGTAGGATGCCACTAAGTTGTCAAAAAGAGTGAGAGGATACATCAGAGAGTTTGAGCCGGTCATCTTACGTGAAGCTCCCTAAAGGTTGGTACGTAAGTGACTGTCTAGATAGTAGCGGGGGGAGAACTCGCCTAATCGCACCAGGTTCGACGGTCACCTCTTCAATTTATATTTAGTCGATATCCAAGAACATCTTAAGATTACAAACCTGCGACTGAGATTGTGGTGGAACTCTTGAATGTCGTAGAATCGACGACTTTCACGGAACCTCCCGGCAATGCGGTTGGTGTAACCTTGGACAGGGGGAACGCAAACGGATTTGGAGGTGCGCCCTGGGGACTGACCGGTGCGGCACTGTCGGGTTGCGGGAGCGCTGATGAGGAGACTCAACAGTTATGCGAAGACTCGAAAGCAGCATTTCTGTCCTTACCCGCAGGGAAGATGTACAACTCCTTAGACGGGATGTTGGCAAATGCAGAGACGTTCCTGCGTATAGTAGATCAATAAGCAATCGATAGCGAATAAACAGTCATACGTTTGGAAGTTCAGGGCGAGGACTGGAATTGATAGTCATGATGAGATCAACGAACAACACATTTTGCCACCCATACCTTCCGCAGGGACGTGCGCCATCCAGTCCGTCACCTGTTATTCAATCAGCACTCTGAATATAAGCATAAGTAGACACGAGAAGTGCTACCAAAAACGTCTCGTCTTCGCTGAATGCACCATCATTAAATACCTTAAAAGTCGCTTAGTATATCTGATATTTAGGTGCAAGAATATTTTTACCAAGAGGAATTCCGAGCCTTCGGGATCAGCGTTTGTTGCTTGGAGTGAGTGCGGAACACCAGGAGGGAAGAACCATAAGTCGCCAGCGTTCTGGACGGAATAATATCACTTTCCTGAGTGACACAAATCAGAAAAGTAATCAGGTTACCACTGTCTGCACGAAGTTGTGTCCTTTGGCATCCACTGAGGTGACTTGGGTAGATCCCTTGACAAGTGGCGTTAGAAAAGTAGAAACATGTTTTGACATGACATATTAACTTTGATAACGTAGGCCCACTAAGAAGTATCAGCAGGATTCAGACAACCTCGACACACAATACGTACTTCTGACGTCTTGTGCCAATGAAGCTCTCTGAAAGAAATCTGAATGGGATCGCTCAAAGCAAACGAAAGGAAGTAACGATACGTACCTGACTGCGCCAGCTTCCAGCCGCATATTGACACCAGCCATAGCTTTGTTTCGTAATTAGTAGAATAACCTCATCATGACGGTTTAGCGTACCCTTCGCGATAGGCATCACACCAGCTGTTGGGAACATTAATGAGAATCTGGTGACAATAGCAGCAAACAGGAGCTCACTGTTTTGTTGGCGAGCCCATCCCCCTGACTGAATGCGATTGTGACTAAGACTGAATGGCCACTTGGCATTATCCCTAGATGTAACAATTAGAAAGACACTTGAAAACCATGTAAAGGGTCTTACACGCTTCCATGGTCCGTAGTAGGTGGCGCGATAAGGTCCAAGTTTTGGCTCACAATTGGTTCGTCGGTGGGACCTTGCAGAGGCGCTCCAAGGCTTCCACGAATTGGCTGTGGCTGAGTAACTAGCCCGTTGGGATCGAGGCTGATGGTAGGATATGTCTGGGAGGGTGGCGGTGCCGCTGAAGACCCAGATCCCGTCGGATTCATAGATTTAGACGACGAGGATGCAGGAGCCGCCGTAGCAATTCCAGCCAGGAGAAGCACATATGTACAAGAGGTCAGACTAATCATTTCCGAAGTTGCCCACAGAATTGGAGGACCAATCGAAGGTATTTTATACATTCCCATAGCGGAAAGGAGACGGAGACGCGTAAACTTCGACCGAAAATGTGGGATGATGTTTGTGCTTCCGTACTGCACTTTACTTCACAGGTGCTGTCGCGAATGAGAAATTCATATTCATCTACAGAGGGGGGGCCGAGCTTGAGGTCCATGAACCCGCATGGGGTTTTGGCTAGAATTGGTAAAGGGAGGGATCCAGTGACGATGAGATGGATCGCGGAGATATGAAAATACGGACGAACGGAACTGCGACAAGTCAAGAGGCACAGCTATTCATTTTCGGCCCCACATGGTCGGTCTTGTCCTACTATCGTTACGCTGTTGCTCCTGGTACAGCAGAAATCATAAAAACTTTATTGCTACCACTCCATCAGAGTAACATCACGAGAACGATTTGTCAAATATCACTTGTTTATTTGGAACAGGTTACAGACTTACGCTTCTGATCATATGGTCTAGCTTGAATACTGCACCAAATCCGAGGCCGCCCAGCTGGTCAGTCTATTATTTGAGCCTATTTGAGCGTCCTAATGAGTCATCCCCGAAGCTTAAAACCCACGATCGGCTGTATTGCAGAGGAAAACTAATCCCACACTGACTACACGTGGTGATGTCTCGCAGAATGACTGCTGACCACCACAGTGGCACAGTCCAGAATTTGGAGATGCTCAGCCGTGGTAAGCTATGAACGATATTTAAAACAGTAAGTAGCTTGCTTTCCGCGATCTTACCAAGTTACCAACGTATATGTCCATGGAACTTGACGTGGTAGCTTTTTCGCAGGGCTCGGCAATGATCAGTGGATGATCATGCATCGATCATGATCGCCACACCTAATCAAAAACGAATTTAGGATCCACCCCGGTGACCCCACCGGCAGCTTTTAGTAACGGATCACGGAAACCAACTTAGTTTCTGTGGGGAAGTTAACAATAAGGTAGACCAGGTGACTCACATGATCGAAACAGTGGAGCGGAAGCATGTGAAGCATTGCACCCTATTGCAATATTGCATCTCATGCATTCAACTGCCGCGAGGGACTCGCGATGGACATAAGAGTTCATGAGAGTTACCGGCAATACTTCGGAGTCGTTGAATATCAGTTAGCGATCAACCGCGACTCTATCCAGTGCTGTAATGTCCAAGTATCACGGTTAGTCGTGTGACGAAAATGAGAGAAAATGCATGGGCGAATAGCCGTTTAGTAAATCCATCCAATGTCTCCTAAGTCGCCGTCATTGTATCAATGTGCCTCCTGATTCCGAATACTAACCATCTCACTGTACTTCCTGGTTTCGGGTAGTCGTAAGAGGCTGTTGAACTCGAAGGCGAACTCGAACAACATCATGATTCAAGTTTAGCATCTCCGGCCCGCTGTCCCGCTCCGGGACCGTTGCTTCGAGAAGTAGTGCGAGGTCATGTGAAGTTAATACATATGGAGATATCCCGTACTATCATTTCCCTAGTGTTGCAAAATATTTTATTTCGACCACTTCCCATCCACGTATCTCCCTCGGATATGCCGGATTATATAGCTCTGGACTACCTCACCATGCTCCAACTTTCAGTTCCTTTCTATTCGACTTAGTCATCGGTTCACCTAGAGTTGGGATGAAGATAAGTCCATGGCAAGGCTTGGATAGGAAACATGAAATAGACGCATGAGGTCTATTTGCAAGCAGAAACCAACGTAACACGTTGCGTTAATTTACCCACTCGAGGTCCAGATGTTCTTGATGCTGATGTGGCTTGCATCACGTTCCTCAGGCTCGAGGACCGGTGCGAGCATTTCTGTTTCAGGAAATTGTAACCGACTGTACGACGACAAAATAGGTACTAGGCCCTGCCAAGAGAACGACCTGTATCCTCCTTTGTGACTGACCGGCAATAATTGCTCACGGACTCGGGAACCTCTTGCACCGGTTGAGTCGTGGTCCCCTTCCAAGGCATCAAAAAAGCCCAGCCCGCATCGTATATCCTCGACATTTATCCGAGGTCTGGAGAGTAGAAGAGCTGGTCGATGACGCTGCCTACGATATATTAAGGTGAGATGGGAAAGATCCGGGAGACGTCTTGATGGGACGAATGGGCATTTTCAGCGAATGAAAACAAAGGTTTGTAGCAGTAAGCATGAGCAATTGACACTGTCGAAAAGAACCACCGGTCAGCTTGCTTGCAACAACCAAGTGAATCTTTCCTGGATTGATTTCCGTTTCAAATAAGCGGATCTGACTGGTCTATAGTAAACACGTCCTTGAACTGCTCCACCATCTGCCTGGAATATCAACGAGCCCGAAAATCTTGTTCGTTAGCTGCTGTACCATGTATGAATCAAGGCCGATGATCCACTATCGGCAAGGAGGAAGACGTACCGAACAACAGGTAAGGTGGCATCTACAGACGACAATTTTATGTTGAGAAAGGAACGCGGTGAGGAATAGAGCCGTGTTCTTGTAGTGGATGAGGCACATCTTTTGAATACGCGGCCAATCGGTTTCAACAAAGCATATCGGCAGATGGGTTGGGTCCGCTCACGTCATCGTAATGTGGTTTCTGCTTGCGCTTGCAGCTACAATGCGTGGATGCGTATGTCTTCAAACCTCCATGAAAGCCACTTCCACATGATACGGGGATCGAACGCACAGCCAGAGGTCTAGATATCGTTCCGCATAGTCAAATCTGGTTTCGATGGTCAGATATTCCCTCCGACTTGAGATGTGTCATTGTGTTGTGGTATGGAAACAGACGGGAGACGGGATGAAGGTATGGAATAAGGATCAATTAAGTAAGTTCCAGACTTAGCAAAACGGGAAACTATGTTCTGTCAACCGTCTCCCATCTCGAGTGAACTCGATTCCTCATTTCATTATTGGAATGCAAGAGTCGATAGACCTGCAACACGCGCCCTTTTTGCAGACACAGAGATGAACGTTCCCAGGGCTCCAGTGGTCTAAACAGCCGTGAGATGTTGCATCATGGACGTTGGATTCAACCTAATCGGCTCACCAAAAGTAGATGGAACAGAGCTGGAGTTAGGTTCGTTAGACGAACTTGGACTGATTGTGGCTGACGAGAACAAGGATCGACACGGTGCAGGGACTTGAACTGCGAGCCTTGATTGGCAATCCAGAAATGACAGAACAAGCCACGGGCTCACTTTTGGATGAGAATTGCACCAGAATATGGACATGGTCATGGGGAGGGTATTGCGGAAGTCAGCCTTCAAGTTTCTGCAAACGCCGCCACACCGCCTCTCGACATAATGCACTGGAGTTAATATTCGGGTTCCACAGATTCTGGCTCAATGAGCTTGTAAGAGCGATTCAAATGAGCGATCATGATGTTGATGTTGGCAAGTTGACGTCGGTGGCACATGTCAAATGGAGCAAGATCACTCGGGCCATTCATGACACCAAAGTGTAATCTCCTCTCCATCCGTACGCGGTGGAAATAATTAGAAGTAGTGGGATATGTTGTATTGGGAGGAGTAAAGGTTTCGTTAGTTCATCACAACTGGTCGGTACATACATAGTAATATTTTCACACTGCGACACATCTCCGAGATTCGGACTTGATATGGCTGAAACACTGCTTGTATCTCAGGCTAGTGAGGAGCGCAGCAGGCTTATAGAAACTGCATTTGAAGGCGAGTTCGATTAATTTGAACGATCCCATAGTCATTTATACACTTTGAATTACCATAGCTATGAAGGGCTCGTATAGTCCATACTCCAAATTCCCAGTTGGTGCCGCGTTATTATCATCGGATGGTACATATATCAAGGGGGCGAACATCGAAAATGCGTCGTACGGTAGGCCAAAACTGCTCGGATCGGTGCTGTGATTCACACTAATCTTAGATGAAGGTGGAACTATATGTGCCGAACGAACTGCTATCGTAAAGGCTGTTGTCAGTGCCTATACTCAAACCCATGATGTTGGGATTCATCTTATAGCTTACAGAGCGAAGGCACGCGCGGATTTATGGGGCTTGCAGTCGTTACGTTAGTCGACTCTCAATCCAATGATTTCAATCTGACCTTTCCTACTTAAATTTAATCGCTTTTAGCAACGTCCCCTCTCCTATTTCTCCATGTGGATTGTGTCGTCAGGTCCTTCGCGAATTCTGCCGGCTCGACATGCCCATCCTCCTCGTCCCCGGCGATTATCCTCAATCGGAACCGTCGAAGCCACAAGAAGAAAATAAGCCAGGAAGGATAACCGAAGGCGGAGTAAGGGAGACAACACTTGGGGAGCTGTTGCCTGACAGTTTTGGGCCAGAGGAGTTGAAATTACCAAGGGTATAATTATGACGAACGACAGTCGTGATGCATTTCTCCATTTTTCTGACGCCGTTGTATTAATAATATACTCAATCACCAGTACTAGGATCTTTGATGCTTAGTAAGACTCTGTAAGGCCCAAGGACAATGGGTCTTACGGGTTCCCGCCTTGGAAGGTTCTTCCCTTCTTATCCATACTAAGAAGCCTGTCATCAGTTCAGCAATGTCGATGACTTGCAAAGTTTTCAGTCTATATGAACAAATATTTTTTACTGAGTATTCAGGAAAGCTGAAGTTCGGGACACTATGAGACTGGTGGGGTATGAATTTCAGCTGTTTAAGTAAGAAAACAGGAAATATCTAATATAAATGGCTGAATATATGGTGGATGAAATTGGGATGGAACTTCATACCATAGAATTCAAACCTCAAATGGATGGAAGTCAGACATATATTATTATGACTTTTTCATAAATGAATGGGATGGAATTTCTTCTTGTAAATGAATGAATTATAGGGTGCTTTTAATGCTGTAGATTTCAAACATTGAACAAATGGAATTCAGGCATGTATTATTACAGGCCCTTCATGAATAAACAGGATGGAAATTTACCAAAGTGTTACTCATTACAAACTCAATTACTCACTTCAATACAAAAGTGTTACTGATTTCATTACAAACTCTATTACTGACTTCATTTCAAAAGTGTTACTTATTTCATCTTCATTACAAAGTGTTACTGATTTCATTACAAACTTTATTACTGACTTCATTTCAAAAGTGTTACTTATTTCATCTTCATTACAAAGTGTTACTGATTTCATTACAAACTTTATTACTGACTTCATTTCAAAAGTGTTATTTACCTATTACTGATTCATTACCAATTATTCCTTACTTCATTACAGACTGTTATTGACCTGTTACCAGCATCGAAATACTGACTTCATTACAAATTGTTTATAACACATGCAAACAATGTACTAAATGGGCACTCACACACGTATTTCGGGCTTCCAGCTGGCCTCATCCTCTCTCTAAAAATAATACCTGGCAGGATGAGTACTATAAATATATTAGAGAGCCTAAGAACCATTTCCCCCATCAAAATGTGTCGGGAATTGATGGATGCGCAGCAGTGCATTTTGGATGTGCATTGATTACATAAGCATCTCATCCAGATGCAATGTTGCGCATCCATCAATTCCCGACATATTTTGATGGGGGGAAATGGTTCCTAGGCCCTCTAATATATTTATAGTACTCATCCTACCAGGTATTATTTTTAGAGAGAGGATGAGGCCAGCTGGAAGCCCGAAATACGTGTGTGAGTGCCCATTCGGTACATTGTTTGCATATGTTATAAACAATCTGTAATGAAGTCAGTATTTCGAGGCTGGTAACAGGTCAATAACAGTCTGTAATGAAGTAAGAAATAATTAGTAATGAGTGAGTAATAGGTGAATAACACTTTTGAAATGAAGTCAGTAATAAAGTTTGTAATGAAGTCAGTAATTGAGTAGTTGAGTTTGTGGGGACTTAGTGCAAAAAAAATGCATGATGCGATATAGTGGACACCTACTTTCATGCCTCGCGGTTTCCAGGCACAACACAACCAAACAACTCACTCTGCCTACCATGTGAGAGTTAATGACTTTGCTCCTTACACTCACAACTCTTTGTAAGTCCTGTGTTAGTAAATGTGTGAGAAGTGTTAACTAATCTTATATTTACAGGTTACTCATGTCCGTACCTGTACTTATCAGCAAGCTGCAAACATACCAGTAAGTGCCCTGTAGTATTGACTATACAATTTTCTTAAACAACCGAGTGTATAACAGTATAAGTACTTTGAACAGTTAATTTAAATGATCACAATTGTGAAAGGTTGACCTAGTAAAGTATC